>JBBIGC010000033.1:1953815-1965912 GCA_037576955.1 Lepidarchus adonis
AGAGCTTTCCGATGATATATATATAACTCAATTTTGACCAAAATGTCACTTATGCCCTTTTGGCTCTCAGCCCTCGAACAAACAACTTACAAAGGCATGTTTCTTACTCTTTGTGTGCAGGAAAAGGAAAGCAAAGAACCAGATCTTCATCCTGGAATCTGAAAGAATGGTCCCCCTTCTTACCATCTGATCCATTTTAAATGCTTATTAAGACACTCATTTGATTTTTAAAAATAGTTTTATTTGCTACTCAATGTAAATCTGACATATTTCTAGTGTTATTTGCTGTATATAATGCAGCATCCCATACAATGTGAAGTAGCTTATTGTTGGTCTCAGAAATTCATTTCATTTTAGCACATCAGCTGCTCTTTGTGATGTGTTGCATTTTTTTCATTGTGAACACACCACAGCACATCACACGGTGCATCACAAAGAAATGCAAACTCTGGATTTGAGGGGAGCAGTGTTTGGGGATGGTCCCTTGCTCAAGAGAACTTCAGTGGTGCCTTTACCGTTCTGGGATTTGAAATGGTGACCTTCTGATTAGAGGGGCAACTCCCTAACTGTTACACTGCCGCTGCCCTGTACAACTTTTATAAGTGGACCAATAGATAATGTCAAAAATTAACATCAGTACACTAGAAGTAAAGCACAGTTTTGCCTTCTCCTGAGAAGATGTCATTTCCATTTCCATTATCGTTTAAAACAGGGCTACATTAAAGTCTTATTATGTCTATGTTCTGTCAGTATTGTAATACACTATTATAAAGCAATAATGCACATTTGGAGTAAAAACACTGCATGAAGACTTGTTTTGGGCTAGGGTTCGAGATTTAAATCATTTAAAGGCTTTCTGAAAGAGTCTTGCAGAGTTTGTCATGATACAGTGATTGCTCAGACATTTTTTTTTAAAGGAGTTCAGTTTAAAATAATAGGCGTGGGCCTCTTATCATCATTTTGCTTAAGGGCCAGTTTCCCACAATCCTATCTCTGCACTTTTCAATGATGAATCACAGCTGATGTTACATTTAGTGAATGTCTTTGCTTAACCCCCGTGCGGGAAACCAGCATTTAGTGTTTCATTCAGTGTTTCATTATCCTGATTCATTTGAGTAATTCGTATTAGTGCACTCCAGCCCAAGTCATTTCTTATCTTATAGCATTTATTGGATTTCTTGTGAGAGGATTGTTTTTTAATAATTGCAAATTAACAGGATTATTATTTCGAGTTGTATTACATGTAATTTTATAATAGAGATTGTGCTAAAATATTTTTGCAAACCTCCAAAACACAAATGCTTAGATATAGGTTTTTGCAAATGAAGCAAAAATTATTTTTAGATCACGTTTGAGCTCTGTACACAAAGGGTTGTGCTTTCCAGACTGTATTTGGTGTGAATATGCTAATCTCTGAGCCACTTCTTTCTCTTTAACTTTTGATGCTAGCTCGAGTTCAGGCTTACTGATGACTTTAAATTGGGGCCTAGTGATTGTAATAACTACACATGAGCCGTTAAATTTATTGTCTTTTTAAAATTGTACAGCTCCATAAAATTGCACCTTTCATAGTTAGCAAATATAAGATTATAAATGTTGGAACTGTCACAATTGTCACTGCTACGTCTTAGTTTTGTTTGTAAATGTGAATGGGAAACTGTGATCTTCCAGCATCAATCAGAGCTTGGGTTCACTTGTTTTATTTTTAAACTAATTTTTGCCAAGAGCCTGGATTTGGGCCTATACTGTGTTTACGTTATATGAGAGAGGGACACATTAATAGCATGTATTACAACATTCTATGCATATGAAAATGTAACATGTTTTTGAAACTAAAATGTGTAATTTCAGCATGAAGAAAAACTGTAACTTGATTCCAAAAAACTCGACCTTAATCGGAAGCTGAATAACTAGAATGAGATATTTTGCAGGTTCACAAAAGCTGTCCCATGTTTATAAGTGGTTTAGGATTTGACATGATTTCCCCAAATCCAAAAATAACGTTAATGAGATCCTGCCAATTTATATTATAATAGAAAGAAAAAAAAATCAATTACAAGGAGGCTACTTAGCTCTGGTAACATAATCATCAGTATTTAAATTCTTGACCATGATGAAGCAGACAAACCTTCTCCAGGCTACAGTGTTATTAGCACTTGACAACAGTCATTTTATTGGTGTGAATGCAAATCTTTCAAGTTCAAAACGAACAAAACGAAAACTGAAAGTATGAGCTGTACTGAAAGTGGTCTGACTTTAATTTTCTCTATGACTCTATGATAATGTATGTTGTGCAAATTGTATTTGCAAGATTTTATTAAAGAAATAGCCAGTTGCTTCTGTGCACATTTAGAAAAACTACAAACTCTTCCTTTTTATGTACAAATGGCATTTTACTGTCTTTGGGGGGTTTTGTATATATGTGTTTGAATGTGTTCTGCTTTATAACTTTGTATGATCTTTTTGGACAATGTGAAAATTGTCACATTTTGCTACAATAAAGCGACACATGTTTAAATAATTGAAGGTGTACATTCAGTAAAAACTGCATACATTCTTTTTTTCAAATGTATTGAACACATTTGTGTACTTGTCTGTAGCCAACCAAGCAAGGTGTCTGAAATCATTACGGAACTACCTGCATATCCCAAAATGTAGACTTTTATGGTTGTTCTGATGTTTTTGACTCTTGAGAACAGTGTGTCATATCAAACCAACACATACAGCGATTCAGACACCACTGGCAATTACTTTTAACACTTGTTTTGTTAAATGTTTTTTATTTTAGCTGCACAGATCTGATGTTTTTACAATAAGGATTTGAGGGTAAGACTGCGGTTTCCTCAGGAAGAACTGATTAGCTGGATCAGGTCTATTGGGAATAAAACTAAACTAAGCAAAACTAAATATACTGGACAAGGGGGCACTCCAGGACCACTGTGGTGAAACATATTGTAATGGTCCTGGTGTGCTCCTATTGGCTGAGAGTGAGGGTGCATCATTGGAGCGGGGAGATGTGTATTGTTTATGCCTGTTATGCTTGTTCTGTGTGTTTCAGGTGGAAGAACTTCACTGATCCAAACCCATTTTTATTCACTAGCTTTTGAAAAACTCTTATTTTTATAAGAGTATAAACTTATTTTTGTTTTATCTTGTCTCTTGTGTTTTACTTACTTTTATTGTTACTATTATTAATGGTTTTATTTTCTTATATGCTGTACAGCACTTTGGTCAGCCATTTTTAAGTGCTATATAAATAAAGTGGTATGGAATGGTATTTATTGCGATGAGTTGTGTTTGTGTGAGCAGGCTGGCGGTGAATGCCCAGACCCACCAGAAGCGTGATGGTACGCAGAATAATGGCTCGCCAGGTCTGAGCGTTCACCATCATTCCTAGCTCAGAGGTCAATGCTCGTGTGCATCCCAACTACTAGGGGACGTACAGATCAGGTTAATCTTTTTAAAAGCTGGTGAAATAAACCTGCAGGCAGTAAACCTGTTTATAAACATAATTCTGTGTGCGACAGTTATTGGTGGTTGTTCCCTCCCTGGAAGAACTACTACAATATCATACTGTTAAGAAACACCAAAAGATAAATTGCTGGCAGTTGATTCAAACTCGTCAGCTAAAGCAAACTAGACATTGTAGTCATGGATTTACATCTATGCAGCAATGATGCTAGGCCCACAGACTGGTCACTGTGGAAAGTCTGTGCGCCACCTGTAAGTAGAAATAGCCCATGCTTCCTCGTAAAGCTCCAGTGAAGTAATATGCATGAGAAGAGACACTTTAAAAGGTTACTAATGAAATTTAACATCACCAGTGATTCAGACGATGCTGACCTCTTGCCCAAATAAAGAGGAACACTGAAAATAAAACTTGAACAGAGTAACAGCACCACCTACTGAGGTAAAGACTACCTCTTTCAGATTTATTGGAGGCTCTGCGAGAAACGACCTTTAGTTATACTGTTTTTGAGAGATCTTTGTAGACACAGATGTTTGACAGTTCAGATATATAAATATATATATACTAACTATATTGTTTAGCACTTGTTGGCCCCTTTGCCTTTGCCTTCACTCTGCGGTCCAGCTCACCCCAAACCATCTCGAGTGGGTTCAGGTCCGGTGACTGTGGAGGCCAGGTCATCTGCCGCAGCACTCCATCACTCTCCTTCTTAGTCAAATAGACCATACACAGCCTGGAGGTGTGTTTGGGGTCATTGTCCTGTTCAAAAATAAATGATCGTCCAACTAAACCCAACCACTTGGGGACACAAAGTTTTTGCAATTTTCTGGACTGACTGACCTTCATTTTTTAAAGTAATGATGGTCACTCGTTTTTCTTTAGTTATCTGATTGGTTCTTGCCATAATATGAATTTTAACAGTTGTTTAATAGGGCTGTCGGCTGTGTAGTAACCTGACCTCTGCACAACACAACTGATGGTCCCAACCCCATTTATAAAGCAAGAAATCCCACTAACTACATGTGTTCATTCATAGTTTTGATGCCTTCAGTGAGAATCTACCAATGTAAATGGTCATGAAAATAAAGAAAACACATTGAAACTTTTGGCCTGTACTGTATAAATATACTACTCACAATAAGTTAGGGATATTGTGAGAGACTTATGTGGATGTCATACATATGGTGTTTGTTTCACCTTAGAAAATTTTCACAAAGTGCTGCATCCAAGCATATTCATATGGACTGAGGCTGGAGTCACTAAGAACAGACGAATCCTAGACATGGTCTACAAATGTTGCATTCCTCGTGTCAAGACACTACTGTCCTCAAGCCACTCAATGTCAGAAGCGTCTTACCTGGGCTAAGGCGAAAAAGCACTGGACTGTTGCTCAGTTGTCCAAAGTCCTCATTTCAGATGAATGTACATTTGGATATCATTTGAAAATCACACTTAAATGTTTCAGATCATGAAACAAATTTAAATATTAATCAAAGACAACACAAGTAAACACAAAATGTGCTTTTTAAGTGAAGAAAACCTACAAGGCCCTGTGTGACAAAGTGATTGCCCCCCTGTTAAATATAGCTTAAAAGTGCTTCATTACACCTGAGTTCAATATCTCTAGCCACACCCAGGCCTGATTACTGCCACACCTGTTCTCAATCAAGAAATCACTTAAATAAGACCTGCCTGACAAAGTGAATTAGACCGACAGATCCTTAAAAGCTAGACATCATGCAGAGATTCAAAGAAATTCAGGAACAAATGAGAAAGAAAGTAATTGAGATCTATCAGTCTGGAAAAGGTTATAAAGCTATTTCTAAAGCATTGAGACTCCAGTGTACCACAGTGAGAGCCATTATCCACGAATGTCAAAAACATGGAACAGTGGTGAACCTTTCCGGGAGCAGCCGGTCGACCAAAATTACCCCAAGAGCACAGCAACGGCTCATCCAAGAAGTCACAAAAGACCCCACAACAACATCCAAAAAACTTCAGGCCTCATTTGCCTCAGTTAAGATCAGTGTTCATGACTCCACCATAAGGAAGAGACTGGGCAAAAACAGCCTGCATGGCAGACTGCCAAAACAAAAAACCACTGCTAAGCAAAAAGAACATTAAGGTTTGTCTCAATTTTGGCAGAAAACATCTTGATGATCCCCAAAACTAAAAAAACTCTGTGGAATGATGAGACAAAAGTAGAACTTTTTGGAAGGTGTGTGTCCCATTACTTCTGGCATAGAAGTAACACCGCATTTCAGAAAAAGAACATCATACCAACAGTAAAACATGGTGGTGGTAGTGTGATGGTCTGGGGCTGTTTTCCTGATTCAGGACCTGGAAAACGTGCTGTGATAAATTGAATCATGAATTCTACTGTCAACCAAAATCTGAAGGAGAATGTCCGGTCATATATCCGTAACCTCAAACTGAAACAACTTGGGTTCTGCAGCAGGACAATGATCCAAAACACACCAGCAAGTCCAGCTCTGATTGGCTGAAGAAAAACTATAAGAAGGTTTTGGAGTGTCCTAGTCAAAGTCCTGACCTTAATCCTATTGAGATGCTGTGGCAGGACCTTAAAAAGGCAGTTCATGCTTGAAAACTGGATTTTTTCTCCCTTAATAATGTCCATTGTATACACAACTCTTACTGAGTTTACTGATTATTTTTGTCTAAAACATTTCATTGTAATGTGATTAATATGATAAATAAAACCAAACTGAACTGAACAACCACAAATCCAAAGGTGCGAACAAGGAATTACATTTGCTGGAGCTGAAATCTAAATTGGAGCAATGCATCTCGACTCTTATTCCTGTACAGGACAAAGAAAAGCTGTTAAAATGATAAATATCTGCTCAGTGTTCAATGTCTTTGACATATTTAACAACAGACTTGGTTTTTTTCCTTACTCTCTTTTGTTTACTTATTTGATCATTTATTCTTTTTTATTGTTTTCCTCAAATCTTCTTTCTTTCTTTCTTTCTTTCTTTCTTTCTTTCTTTCTTTCTTATTTTTACTTCTACTTTTTGTGTTATTAACCAACATGTTTTTATATTTATTGTTGTCGATTGTATGTTGTGTGTTGTGCTGCTGTGTTGTTTTGGAAAGTTTGCTATAAAAATAATCAATTTACTTAATATAAAATTTTAAATTCTATAACATCATGTGGCAGTGAAAAACACCAGCCTGTTTCAACAAACCTGCCTGACGGTGCGGTTCGAATAAAACCATGTCTTCCGCTGTAATGAACGTGAAACGTGAAGAACAGAGTGTTATTGCCTGTTTTCAGCAGCAGGGGGCAGGCGCGGCCTCGTTACCTTGTAATAAATTTGGATGGAAATTTATACTCGGTTCATCGATCCGATTCTCTTGAATCTCTCGAATGAACAGAAATCCTTCTTAATTTAGTGACTCGACTCAGGAAGTGAGTGTCGATACTTTAGCTCAACGAGTAATGCACAAATAAGGGAGTCTACAGAAAACAGTATTTGAATGGTAACAGTGCCTAAATGATTAGGTCTTAAATAATCATGAAATAAATAATAAAACACACACATACGATAATAACGTGTGACGTTTAACGTTAACGTTAGAGCGATTTATTGAACAGACCCGGTTGAGTAGAAGGCTGGTAGAAGAGCAGTGTCCTCAGATGATCACCTTAGTTAGTATTGTCTTCTGAACCTCGTGTTCTAGCGATTACGCTTCCTTAAAAACTATAGAATGGAAATGTAGGTCATTTGGGTCCTGTTTGGGTTCCACTCCCCGCCCCACAGTCTGTGCATGCTGTCACTCATTCGTAGTGTGGAACGTCCAGAGCACTCGACTTACGCCGCCACCCAACTTTCACCAAAACTTCACAACACGAACGAAGTCCATGTTGACACACTCTCTCTCGCTCGCTCTTCTCTCTCTCCCGCTCTATCTTCTCTCTCTCCCGCTCTATCTCTCTTCTCTTTCTCTTCTCTCTCCCGCTATCTCTCTCTCTATCTCTCTCACTCTCTCTCTGGTCTCGTGTCTAAAGGACCGAGGCGTCGCTGAGACGAGACGGTCAGTGAAGAGATCAGCTGTGTGGGAGGAAAGTAGGAGAAGCTGTGTTATTGCGCTGCCCACGGTTAAATGAGAAGTGGAGCCGAGTTGGGAATAAACACCCTCAGATCGTGGACAGTTGTTCACCATGGTCCATAAGTACGGTAAGTTCACGTAGAGGCGCAGGCTGAAAACTGCACTAACTCCATTTACACCGTCAGCTAACATGGTAACTGTGAACTGACATGTGTGCTGGACACAGGAATCACCCACGAACTGTGTTTTGAGGTGAGTTTAGCAGTTATTCTGAAAACCCTGTTAAATATAGAAATGTTTACAGTGTGGCTGCTCACATGCTGAAAATCCTGGAAACTCCCTTGGGAAGCAGGAAGTACTTTTCCTTGTGCTGTTGACAACTTTTCACCTTCACTCGTTGCTAATTTTGAGCACTGAGACCTATCAGAGGAGATTCTGGGGCTTAACTAGTTTATCCACGAGTGAAGCTGGGTGCTTCCCCATGCTCCTCTTGCTGCGCTTTACTGTAACGCCCATCTTCTGGAAGGCAAAGATGGAGTACTTGCCTTGTGGTCTGGTTTGAGCAACTCACTGTGTGGTACTGAAGTATTCTCTCAGCCTCTGGAATGTTTAAAATGCTCTTTGGACCAGAACTTTCACTACCTTTGATTATATTCTAGCTTATTTATTCCACAAAGCACCTGGAACACGGTATATATATATATATTTGTGTGTGTGTGTGTGTGTGTGTGTGTGTGTGTGTGTGTGTGTGAATAATGAATAATTATATATTTATATATTACTTTTACTTGGTCACAACACTGAACTATATTAAATGATCCTATAGACAGACATTCTAATCCAAAAGGAGTTTGGTAAATTTGTATGTACTGTCACAGATATGATATTGATAGATAAACTCTCATCATACATGAGTAGCATTTGTAAGTGATAACAAAGCAACACATATAGCATAAAGTCAAGATTTTCTTTCTTTTTTTTGACAGATACTGAGAGAGCTGTTGGGCTCCTGAAGCAGTATCAGGCTAATCTGACTAGCCCTGAGGAGCAGGCTCTGAAGACCAGCGTTGGAAAAGTTTCTGCTATCTTTGGCAGTCAGCTGTTTAAGGCTCTTTTAGGTAAGATTGGTTTCTGTATGAATCAAGTCTCAGGTTCACATTCTTTATAAGGTTCACATTTTTTAGAGCCAGTGAATTCACCTGCTTTAAAATACTCTGCATAAAAAAGAAACGATTTCTAAGAAAGCCTCTTTGACTTTGCAACAGCCTATTTCTTTTTTTTTCAACTATGCTGTGTTCATTGTTGGACTATGATGTGTATTGTAGTTATACTATAATGATCCAGCCATAAAAAAATCAACTCTGGAATCATAAAGTTACAGAAGGCCACAGTATCACAAGCTAAAGAAGAATATTCCTATTTCCTGCACATGCACTAAAACTGAATTTATTGTTTATTCTGAATAAGACAAGGAACTGTTTTCAACACTTTTTTGCCATTGATTAGATGGAGGTCATAGCATGCTCTTTGCTACAGATTTCCCAGTGGTGAACAGAATTCCCTGGTAGTTATAGGAGATTCAATACCAGGTGGAATATCTCAACTACAGTGCAGAAAGAATGAGCAGGGTCATGCAGAGCAACAACAGCGTTATCATGCTAAGTGAAAGTAATCCCAGCTAACTCCAGGGAACAGACACACACACACACACACACACACACGCACACGCACACGCACACACACATACGCACACACACACACACAGGCAACTTAGAGCTGACAATCAAACTTAACCACAAGCCTTTGGACAGTGGGTGGAAACCGGAGCACCTGGAGGAAACCCACATGAGCATGGGGAGAGCCTGTAATACAGACAGGCACTCGTGGTGAACCTGGGGATGGAACCCAGAACATACTTGCTGTGAGGCAAATAGCGCTAAACACTGCACCACTACACTTCACTACAAGTGAAAATGTTATGTAAGTTAGCAGACTTTTCAGCAAGGACAGTCCGACCTGTGATTAAGTGGCAGTGTAGTGGTGAGCAGCTCAGGCTGCTCAGTCGCTGAACCCATGCACAAATACAAATGCACAAATACAAAGACTATAAGCTTAGTATATTAATCTTAATGAGCATTTTGCATTATTTAAAAATTTAAAATATTTTTCTAAAAAGACAAAATGCTTTTATCAGCAGAAAAACTGTTGGCTTTAATTTACAGCAGCGCAAACCAGTAACTCAGTAAACCAGTAACTCAGTAAACCAGTAATTTTGAAATATGACCATGAAATATGGATGCATAAATAAAAAATACTACAATCAATAAAATCACAAATAAAATAAAATTGGAGTTACTGTTAGAGTATGGGCCTGGTCATTAAACAACCACTAACTTTTTTATTTTCATTTTTTTGATCACAGAGGCCCATACTCTAATGAGGGCTGCATATAACACAGCTATTACTGTACTGTTGAAAAATACTGACAGGGGAGTTGTGGCCCAGTAAAGACATTAGTTTAGTTTGGGTTGCTAAACTAGCTGGTAGTGATGAGAGGGACAGGTTTTCCCATTGTCCCAAAAGTCTCAGGTGTTTTCTTTGCCTGTTGGATATAATGCAGCTTATGATGTTCAAAAACACTAATTATAATAAAATAAAAATGTACAGCAATGGGTGTAGGGCTTACATTGATACCTCTTATATTTATCAGACATTTGTACATTACTAAAGCAGTACTGTACTGGGAGTATGTGACATCCTGTGTATTTTTAAGTTATTTAGTCACAGTATGTTTAACAGATATTTCAGATGCCCTTAATTATTCTATCAGTGGTTGAATCGGGGGGTTTGAAACCACACACAAGAATTACAGCTCAGAACTGGCAAAATAAGCGGATAAGGATTCCACACATTCCGTAAAGAGCCGGGATTGTTAGTGGAATGTGCAAGGCTGACATTTACAGTAGGTAGACTGCAAACAAGCTTCATTGCTTTGCTTCCATCTTCTCTTAGGCTGTGTGTGTTTTATTTTCTAAATAGACTGTTCCCAGGAAGACAGCTTAAAACCATCTCTCAGGTATAGGCGGGAATGGAGTCAAATAAGGCACAGCTGTTGGAAACATGTGGTTTTAATCAGCGCAAACTCTGGGGTGGTGTCCAGTGTTAAGAGAGCAAATAGGAACACAATATTTCCACTAGAAGTATTACTTATTATTTGGTCTAGATGTGCTCACCACTGATCTCGGCTTACAGTTACACACAGCAGTGGTTTGCAGTAGAGGGAGCACTGCTCACCATAATTCCTGCAGCCTGTTTATTTATATCATTGTGTTTAAAGTTCCAGTTTCACAAAAACATAGTGGAACCCTGAAAGTGTCATAAATTGTTAAAATGCTTTACATTGTCATCAGATTGTCTTTACTGAGATGATTATTGGATGTAATATGAATTACAATATGAAAAACCAACACTGTGGACTCTGTATACACTTTCATGTATTCATACATACCACAACGAGGGCCTGACTGTGTGTTGCACACAGCCTTCTATCATAGCTGAAGTGTGAGTATGGTAAAGGTATAGAAGAATTGTGCCAGGGCTTGCAACAAGCTAACCTCTGTGCACTGTGGAAGGGAGGGATAGTGGATAGAAAGCTTGATTGGATGCCTGCATGATTGCACAATTTTGAACAAAGGTTTCCTTAACAGCAGACTCATCCCCTTGTTCCCAAACACACAAAACACAGGGGAACATGGAGCTATAACAATAGAAGTGCTGTGGTGACCTCTACCACATTAGAACTGCATTTGAGACCATTTAGCACACATGTCAAAGCCATATACTTCCACTAAGTTCCAATAAGTTATATTTTCTTAAAGGGAGCTGTAAAGAAACACATCAGAAGTTGTCATAACAACCATACAGAGTGATTCTCCATACATGTGGATTGGATGAGTTTGTATTTCTTGTTCTTTGGCCAAGAATTCATGTGGTCTTTTAGGATTCAATTGGCTGTGGGAATATTTTCTAGGACAGGTTTATTTGTGCTCATTTTTCCCTGTTGATAATATATGCCCAAATATGGAGATAATGTTAACATATTACACTAAACAGTGAGCTTTTCATTGAATACTTATTGATTTAAGTGGATAAACTGGAAGTTTTTTTTAGGGTCTTGTGAAATGGGAGTGAGATAAAGTAGACAGGACTAGTATCAGTGCCTGATTGTTTGTGTATATTGCAATTGTGGCTGCATTTGTTCTTGGTGTACAAATACAGTTTCCATATTACATCCTATGAGGCACCTTTTGGAACGAAGAGGTGCTTCTATCTGATTTATTTAAACATTCCTATTTATTATAAAGCTTAATGTTTTATAATCATGCATCGTTTAGTGGCAGGCCCTGTTCACTTAGGTTGCACTTTACTTGCTTTGCTCTGTCTCTCTGTCTCTCTCTCCTTTTCTCTCTTTCACACTTTCCCATCTCTCTCTCTCTCTCTCTCTCTCTCTCTCTCTCTCTCTCTCTCTCTCTCTCTCTCTCTCTCTCTCTCTCT
>JBBIGC010000033.1:1975393-1986050 GCA_037576955.1 Lepidarchus adonis
ACACACACACACACACACACACACACACACACACACACACACACACACACACACACACACCCCACACACACACACACTAAAAGACCCTCATACAGTATTTTAACTGGCACTTCCACACCTGTTTTACACCATGCTCCATCTGCATCAGCTTATCTTGCACCTGTCTGTCTTGTCTTTGTCTTGTTGCAATAACGCAAAGAACTAGGAACAAACTTTTGCACACACCATTTGCACAATGCACTCAACACTTTAAAATGTCTTATGTCTCGTGTTGTCCTTTTTGTCCTGTAGATTTTTAGATTTATAGGTATCTTTTTAAAAATATATGTATAGGTAGTTTTTATTTTAGTCTGTTTACTTTTACAGGTGGATTTAAGTTTATTCCTTGTATATTTGTACATATTTTATATATTTTTTACCTTACACTTTGTTTAAAAATGCACCAAGGTGGGGGGCTGTGTGAAATGACATTTCAATACACTGTGTACTGTGTATAATGTTGTATTGACAGTAAATCTCTTGAATCTTGAATCTTGAAGAGGATTCCAGAGTTAATGCAGTACTGGAAAATAACCTTATATATACCATGAAACATGGTGGGGGTAACATTATTATTTCCCTGGAGTCTACTTGTTTGTCACATGACTGTTCTGTGTTTCTAGAATCACATTACTTAGCATTATGTGACTACAATTATGTTATAGGTCTTCACTGCATTGTCATTACTAATAAGTTCTGATCATTTTAATATAAAAGAAAATTGTGGACAGAATATCATATTGCAACAATACTGCTATATACTATGAAACCTTACGGCATATGAAATAAAGACCATTTGATGAACATTGGTCAGAATTTGGTCAGAATTTGCACAGCACAGAAAGCGTTTAGTGATTGATTAGAGACTATTAAGGATTTCTACTAAAAATTATCAATACTTTTAAAAATATATATATTGTGTTCCCCTATAAAAATTTAAATATATTCTTAACCGTTGTAGTACCATAATTATTAAGATAAATAATAATGGGTCTTTAGTAATGCATTATTAGTAGTGCTAGTAAACCTTTTTTAGAGTTATTATTACACTGATAAACACATTCAGAAGTTGCTTTTCACATGGAATTGTGCATTATACAAAAAGTTACAATGATTTAATACGTTATTTAGTATAAATAAAATAAATTAATTAGTTGTTACAACAGATTTTTAAAAATAGAGAGCCTCTAGAAAACTGATCATACTGTGATCAAGAACAAGCATGCTATTCATTACTAATGCTGTATATAATGTGCCTTTTATATATTTTTATTGTGCTAATTGGGAGTTAATTGAGAAAGTTGCCAGATTTAAATGCTGGAACTCACTTTTTGGGCAAAATTGTACATAACCTTACAATGAAACATTTTTAATACAACTTCTCTTGTTTGTATATTCATCACTGCTGTGTGACAAGAGCCTCTCTTCCATGGAAATACTGCAGGGGTCACTGACTCACTGTGTTATCTGTGGTGCCGAATGTTCCACGCCCAGCACAGGCACATGATGACTGTATGGAAATGCAAAGCCTTGCCTTGGGGAGCTGCTGGGTGTTGAGTGAGAGGCAGCAGGCAGATAGGGAGGGTTTAACTCGGAGAATGTCCAGTGCAGGTCTCATTAGCATTCACAGCACATTATCACCTGAGTGGAGGAGAGGAGTTAAATGAAATGAGTCTGCAAATTCACTGAATTTGTTCAGAGGCCAGGGAGAAGAAACAGACATCAGCTGTTTTTGTGACTGACTAAAGCATGATCACTATGAACAATTCATGTAGATAAGAGTGTAGGTTTGTAATATAGCGATAGTATTGAGTTTTTAAATAAATGTAAAAACCTTCTATTTAAATGTCCACAATTAGATATACAGTTGTGGCCAAAAGTTTTGAGAATGCACAAATTCTTTTTTTTTCACAAAGTTTGCTGCTTTTTAGATGTTTATCAGTTGTTTCTGTGGTTTATTGAAGTGTAATTACTAGCATTTCATAAGTTTCAATGGCTTTTATTGACAATTCCATGACGTTTATGCAAACAGTCAATATTTGCAGTGTTGGCCCTTCTTTTTCAAGACCTCTGCAATTCACCCTGGCCTGCTGTCAATCAACTTCTGGGGCAAATACTGACTGATGGTAACCCATTCTTTCAAAATCAATGCCTGGAATTAGTTAGAATTTGTGGGTATTTGTTTGTCCACTCACCTCTTGAGGATTGACCACAAGTTCTCAGTTGGATTAAGGTCTGGGGAGTTTCCTGGCCATGGACCCAAAATTTAAACATTTTATTTTCTGAGCCACTTAGTTATCACTTTGGCCTTATGGCACAGTGCTCCATCATGCTGGAAAAGGCATTGTTCTTCACCAGAATGTTCTTGGATGGTTGGAAGAAGTTGCTGTTGGAGAATGTTTTTGTTCCATTTTTTATTCATGGCTGTGTTCTTAGCAAAATTGTGATAGAGCTCACTCCTTTGGACGAGAAGCAGCCCCACAGATTAATGGTCTCACAATGCTTTACTGTTGGAATGAGACTGAATATAACATTTTTCCAGTTCCCCCAAACAATCAAAAAGGAAAATCAGAGAAAATTACTTTACTTTTTGCAGGATATCAAAGTGTCCCTGATGTTTTTCTTGGAGAGAAGTGGCTTCTTTGCTGCCCTTTTGACACCAGGTCATCCTCCAAAAGTCTTCGCCTCACTGTGCGTGCAGATGCACTCCCACCTGCCTGCTGCCATTCCTGAGCAGGCTCTGCACTGGTGGCACCACAATCCCACAGCTGAATCATCTTTAGGACAGTTGTGGTGCTTGCTGGAATTTCCTGAAGCCTTCTTCACAACAACTAAACCTCTCTCCTTGAAGTTCTTGATGACCTGATAAATGGTTGATTTAGGTGCAATCTTAGAGGCAGAAATATCATTGCCTGCCTTTTTATGCAACGCAGCGATGACTGCATGGGTTTCCTTGCAAGTAACCATGGTTAAAAGAGGAAGAACAATGATTTCAAGCATCAACCTCCTTTTAAAGCATATAGTCTGCTATTCTAACTCAATCAGCATTACAGAATAATCTCCAGCCTTGTGCTTGTCAACACTCTCACCTGTGTTAACAAGGAGATTACTGAAATGATATCAGCAGGTCCTTTTGTGGCAGGGCTGAAATGCAGTGGAAATGGGTTTTTGGGATTAAGTTCATTTTCATGGCAAAGAAGGACTTTGCAACTCATCTGATCACTCTCCGTAACATTCTGGAGTATATGTGAATTGACAAAAAAAACAGAAGCAGCAAACTTTGCGAAAACCAGTATTTGTTTTATTCTCAAAATCTTTGGCCATGGCTGTACTGTAATTTAATGTACTGTAATGTAGTTTGTTTGCCTATTTATTTTACAAGTTTGGTTCCAGAATTGTGTCTATGCACCTTACTGGCTTTAGGACTGCAGCAATATTTCATTTCCTGAGCTAAACTGATCACTTGACACAGAGCTTGACTGATCCAATCTGGGGGATAATTGTTGTTTTAATTTAGTGTTTTGGGAGCTCATATATAAGTTGAAGTGCAGATGTGTATACACAATTTCATGTGCGAAGTCTGTTTTCTTCAGGTGTTCAAGAATTCAAGTGTTTATGCTAGCTTCTGTCGCTAGTTTATTCAACTGATGTTTCTGTTTGAGCTCATGTAGTGGTTGGTGTTAGTGGCTTTTGGGTTTAGTTGTTTTTTTGGGTTAGGGTTTCTTTTGTAACATTTAACAACAGCCAATTAACAATGAACAATTAACAATGAACACATGTTCTGCTTCCTGTTACTCTGTATGAGACATATTCTGGCAAACAGCAGTTGCTGTGAGAGGTGTATGTATGTCTTAGTATTGATGATGAAGCCTTAAACAAATATGAGAATACTTTCTAAGGTTCTAGCGATATGGAATCTTAAAGAAAATTATTCTAATAATAAATGAAATAACTGAATTTCTCCACTTTTTCCATTACTTGAAACAGTTGATTTGCCAGGAGATTTTTGACGTCTTCTTTAGTTGGAGTTATGAGGCTAATATGATACCTTGTCTAACATACAGTAGTTTCACATTACACTTTAACTATAGCTCCAGTGTAAAAACTAATAAAGTAAACCAGACACCAGACTTAATAGACTGTAATTGGGTGAGATGTGAAACTGTGATTTTTATTTATTTCTTTTTTTAACTAATAGTTATTAACTCTTTAATTCATGAATTTTACAAACTTTACACGTTTACAAAGTTTACAAGTTACATTGAATATTTACCAAGAGCTTTAAGTGAGAATGAAAGTGAGAGTGTTATGAAAGTTGGTCAAGCATGAACGAGTAAGAAGCAATATAACTCTTTTGTCTTATTGTTATATGTACAGTTTGTGGCATCATTTGTTTCAGAATGTGATGACAGTATATTTCATCCAGCTGTACCTGTCCTGTGACTTTGGATGCGCTGATTTGATTTGCATTGCTTTGCAACTTCCTTTTGCTGCTTGAATGTTTTTTCATTTGGGATTTATAATGCTCAGCATTTCTTTTTTTATTTCCTGTTTGTTCATGTTTTCTTTTCTCTTATAATGCTATTGCTTTGTCATGTGCTGTCAGTCTGATACACCGAAGTTTCCAGTTTGAGTTACCAGCCATGCAGTTTTTGCCTTTTTGCAGTATGTGTCTCTTTGTCTCTTTGCACAACAAATCCTTTTTGGTGTGTGTGCTGATGTGCATAGAGCAAGCTCATGAGCTCTTGTTAGTCGTTTTTGTGGCTGTTACTTCAATGGGACAAAGAACATAAACAACTGAAAAGCACAAATGGCAGTAAGTTAATTAATATCCATAAAAGCACAGTATTGTGGTAACTGTTGACTGTAATATTGACTGTGATAAAAGTACAGTATATCAGAAACAAATTGAACACTTTGTTGAAAGTATGCTGTAATGTAACATGATACTAATTAATCAGGAAAGCGTATATTTATATATTTTGGAATTGTTTATGTACTCATTTGGCTATTCATATGTAAAGTTTATATTTGCTCCTGTCTGATGATTTTTTTTGTGATTTGTGAAGCAGAGCTCGGAACTGGAGGGTGTGTCACGAGTGAGAGTGACCAGCAGGAGGAGCCCACAGAAGGTGGAGAGAGTGACTGGGCTTGTGAGTCGCTCCCATGTGGAGGCACCCAAGGTTAGTGGGAAAACTGGGAGCTGCTTGGTTGAGTGAATGGAGTTGAGGGCAATGTGATTGTCTGCTGGAGAGAATAGATATAGCTGTTAGATTTGTCACTTTCTCAATGTTTGTTAATGAGGGAACAGAGTTGAAAACAAATGGTGTGTTTGAATATAAGCTTGAATATAAGTGTGAGTTATGTTTTAGGATGCAGTCTTTTATGAGTCACTTGCTATATCACCCTCCTCCATCCATTTGACTGTCCCTTCTACCCGTCTCACCACTATGGGGAGCAGAGCTTTTAGCCCCGCTGCTCCTCGGCTCTGGAACTCACTACCACCCGAGCTCAGAAACATCACTTCACTTACACACTTTAAATCCTCACTCAAAACCCTGATTAATTTCCATTGTCTAAATTTAATATGCTTTTAAAATCTTTTTCTAACCTGTAGCCAACCCCCTTAGGGATCTTGTAATTATTTTGACTGTTATTATTGTTCTTTTATTCTTTTGCTGTGTACAGTGTCCTTGAGTGTTCTGAAAGGCGCTTTCTCATATAAAATGTATTATTATTATTATTATTATTATTATTATTATTATTATTATTATTATTATTATTATTATTATTATTATTATTTCTGTTACTTGGTGAGATACTTGACAGTTACAATTTGAACAACAGGTTTTTCTTTGGGGGATTTTCCACAATTTAAAAATTCTGATTCAGTAATTTAGGACTCTAATGATGGCACATTGGTTTTCTCGCTGTGAGTGGCCAGGTTTTAAGCAGAAACTCCAGTCTTCTCCCATATACAAGAGGGATTTATATTTGTATAGTATAATTGTCCCTAGATGTTACACTGTGTGAATGTGTTTTTTGTGTGTCTGCCCTGTAAAGAACTGGCAACTTGTTTAGGGTGTGGTGAATCTAGGGTCACAAAACCTGTATGGACCTGTGATATAGGCTGGCATTTTTTTTTCTACAAAATGTCATGTCAGTGCCATCAAGGACGAAACAATCGTTATCCTCTGATTTACGCTCCAGAATCGGTGATCAACCTGTCTGTGGTACCTAACACACATAACAGTAACAGCTGGCTGAAGCTGGTTGAAACCCGTGACTAACAGCATACCACCTTAAAATGGTATATAACCCCTGGGGGCTCTGGGCAACACACTTCTTCCTAATATTTTCTTTGGGGATCCCTGTCAAGAGAATCCCTCTTCCACAAAACTTGTATGTAAGCTACATGTATTCTGTAATTTTGACTATAATTGTAATTGAGCTCTCTCTAATCTTTGAAAATTAGTTTAGCAACCTGACCTCTCCTTGAAGAACATTGACTCTCACATCATCAGGTGTTTTCCTGGGATGGACTCCAGCCAACCCTGGTTAGGATAACTGGCTCAGAAAAATGTATGGATGGATGGATTGATGGCTTGATAAATTGATTGATTGATTTAGTCATCTCCGAATCTACCCATTAGTCAGGACTCTCCTGAGAATAGGATACCACAAACACTGTGAGGGTTAGGGCTTGCATGTGATTCCCCTGATTCTTATGAAAGCAGCCACTGCATCTTCTCAATCTGGCACTGATACAACATCCATGAACATCTTCATGTGTTTAAAGGAGAACACTGACTGCCAATTCTGTATCATCAGCTACCAGACACCCAAGTTGGCTAGCATCGCAGTTTGAGTGATGGTGGAGAGGGAGGAACATCTTAACTATCCAGAGGGAGCGAAGCCAGTTTTGCTGTCTTGAATTCTTTCCACATATGGCATGATAAACCGTATCTGTATTTATCAGTTTTCAGTTTGGGATAATTTGGTGCATTGGTCAGAGGTTAAAGAGCATCATTAACATTAGCCTGTGGTATAGGCCACTCTCATGAATAATGGTGTTCCATCCAACATCTTTAGATGGAACTGGAGTGGCATTTGTTTTAATCCTTAAAGCAAATTTCTAATATTTTATGTAAAGACTTCATAAAAGAATAGTAGGTGCTACTGCAGCAAAGTAGGGACAAACTCATTAAGTCAAATGAGCCAGTGTCTACAAACTTGTAATGTTGCAAAGATCACAAAATTTAAAAAACCCTGCTGAACTGATAAGCACCATGCTTGCATTAATCATGTCACATTGTTTCTTAGATTGCTTCACAGGCATCATGGCTCCAAAGGCATGCAAAGCTCCACTGTATCATGGCAGCCCTCATTTTCACATGCCTTCCCAATCACAACACGCCCAGCGGCACATGGCAGCACAATGCTTGCAGGCGCTGGCTTTTCAGCTGAGTGGAGAACTAGTGTGAGGAAAGGGGGCGTGAGTAGGAGGTGGGGGAGGAGGAATAGAGGAGGAGGTGGATGCAGGGGTCTCAGCTTGTGGCTTTGGAGCGTAGGCTCGGTGAGTTTTAAAGATGTGTCGGGTGTCATTTCTCCCCATTAAGCCGTGTAGTTCAGCTCAATGCAAGAACGATCTGTTGATAGCAAGTCTGGACAACACTGAGCTGCATGGAGCGTCGTCTTTCTCTCCACACACAAGGAGGGAGGATGGTGATGTGAGGTGCTGGGGAAGGATAGAGAAAGGCACGAATAAAGAAGGAGCAGCAGAGAGAGGTAGAGCTAGAGAGAGAGTGGGGGAGGATAGAGAGAACGAGCCGGCTGAGAGGCGAGAGCCGGCGCAGTGCAACGCAGTCAGAGCTGGAACGGACACCCAGAGTTCAGCCTTCTGCAGGTTGCCATGGAAACCAAATTCCTCCCTCTGCTTGCATCCCCACAGACTGGCTGCCTTGCTCGCTCTCCCTCCCTCTGTCTCTGTTTTTCCGTCTCTTTTGCATCTCTCTACCTTACACTCTGTCATATGTATACGCCGTTATAATGTGCAAAGGCATCAAATGTGTGGACACACTAGCAAATGAATGCAAATGAAACCAAACCGGATGTGAGAATCAGATAATTAGTACAAATATAATGTCACATAAGGGCATAAATAACAGAAAAGCATAACTGGGTGTTCTTTTACTCTAAAACATAGTTGCCTTTCCAAAACCCATCTGTTACTAGATTTCTAGTTATGGTCCCTAAAGCCATTTTTAGTTTTCTTGTTTCTTCCTTCTCATGATTAGCTTGATTCTCCTTTACTGAAATTCTGTATCTTTTCTCTCTTCTCTGTTTCCTCCCATTAGTCTCTCTGTTTTGTACTCTTTCTCTCCCAGTCTCTGCAATACCTTAATAAATATTTTTTGTTCACTACTGTCCCTTAACTCCCATTCCGTTTCCATACACCTCGTATACTCCTCCTTCCTCCATCTCTCTTTTCCTCTCGTCACTATCTCTCTTTTTTCCTGTAGCTCTCCCCTATCATTACACTGTCACTCAGATGTGCAGTGTTTGGTGCAGCAGCTGTTTTCTTCCACCAAACCTATTAATAGGAGACACATCCTTCATAGGAAGTTTGTTTAGTGTGTCTCAGAGGGTGGTAATGTGGTCATAACAGTCTTTGGGTTTCTAACTGTTTCTTTCCTATGTTCACCTTTTTTTTTAAAACACTGGCAATTGTTCAGTCTTTCAAAGCACATAGGACTTGTTTGAGCCAAGCAAATTAGGAAGGGAATTGTTTGTAGTCAAATTGCCCCACACTGTGATCTATTCAATGAAAATTACACCATGGAAAGCAGCAAGGCCTGTGACAGATCTTCACACTGATTCAAAGAGCACACTATGTTCTATACAACGTTGCCTCTGCGTTTCATTCAAAGGATGCTTAGTTACAGGGCTCCTGTCCCTTTAAGACTGCCTGTGTCTCATCTTGCCTTATATGGGCATACATCCTGTCAGGTGATTAGAGAGCAGTCGCATGGGCTGACAGGAGAATGCATAGAAATTCCAGAAAATTTCTATAGATGCCTTGCTGCGTGAGAGCGTATTTAAAGGGTGTGAGGCAAGCTGGAGGGTTTATGTAATGGTGGAGTTGACAGTGATACTGGCAGATATTTGCTGTATGGTGGGCTCTGCCCCCTTTAAGACCAATGTAGATCTTTCTGTTTAGTATAAATTAGCAAACCTTGTTAAGTATAACAAACATATGTTAGACCTAAATTAATTAATTAATTAAATATATATTCTATTTAAAAATTATATGATATTTAATGATATTAATAATTAATTAAATAATTAATAATAAAAAATAAATATTTCTCAGTCGAATGGGGACTATTTCATAAAAAGTTTTAAAGTCTGGTTGATTGCTAGATTGGGTCATAAGAGTTTAAACTTTGCAAACCTTGCAAACACAGTATTTCTTCAAAATGCAAATATTTAAGATGATGGATGCCGTTTCAGAGCTGTGTAAATGGTTGTTACTGAACTGCCCTGCTCTACTAATTAATGTGAGACTTGTTTTTAGAATTCTGCCTGAGAGGATACATCTGTCTTCTATATTACTTGACCACTATTTGCGTGGTGTAGTAGAACGGAGCATATATGGAGATAATCTTGATAGTGTAACCATAATTATAACAAAGACGCATAGGGAGATGCTTTTCTTTAAGCAGTGTTCCAGTGTCCTGATTGGATTGGCAACCCTTTGACAACCTAACCATGTTTGCCTTTTTTCCTCCCTCTCTCCTCCTCATGCTATTCCTTGGTATGACAGATGCCGACAGTTCTGGTCACTGATTGGCTCTGACTGTGGAGACATACAGACATTTTTTTTATATTTTTATATTATATAATCTTTGAAGGAGTAGGATTCTTTCCCTGGAGGTACTAGAAACGCCCACATGAGCTCACACACTGGAAGTCTCACAGACACATGACATAATGGCAACATGTAATGCATACATACAAGCATGTTTTGCTCCTCTCCCTTCCTCTCTAATCTGCATCTCCAATCATGGAAATTTGAGCAGTGCTGTGTGGAGAGCGCTGAACTGTGCACTGCTGTATAGGGAGCTGCTGTAGAGAGGAGGGCTGTGTGCAAAGGCAAAGAAGAGGATGGCCACAACATGTGCCCAGTCATGTGGGCTGGGGTAGATATGCTTGCATCGTCTTTTCCAGCCGCCAAGCACCAACAGTAAATTCTGATTGGCTTTGGCAGTGTTAGTGTGTGCGTTTTCCTTCAAACAAACCTGGCCCTCAACTCTCTCTCTGAATGTGAAGTTTCCCCTCTTTCTGTTCTACTGGCACAATGTCCACAAGTTACAAGAATAGAATATCATGATAATGAAAGGAGCTACCGTTGCATATAATTATGTGTGACTGAGCTTGTTGTTTGTGACTCCTAGTCGAGCTGGAATGTTACAGTGCGCAGTCAGTGTAAGGACTCACTCAGTTACACAAACAAGGCAGTTCATGCAGAAAAAAACAAGCAAAAATGCACACACACACACACACACACACACACACACACACACACACACACACACACACACACACACACACACAC
>JBBIGC010000033.1:1988804-2012803 GCA_037576955.1 Lepidarchus adonis
CTCTCTCTCTCTCTCTCTCTCTCTCTCTCTCTCTCTCTCTCTCTCTCTCTCTCTCTCTCTCTCTCTCTTTCTGTCTCACCCCCCTCTCACATCCTCTGTATAATCCACATCTAGGTTAAGCAGGCTGAGAGGCAATTCAGTGCTCAGCTCCACTCTGCAGGCTGAGAAAGGAGAGAGAAAGGAACAAATCGCTTCCCAAAGCAGGACGAAGATCAGGAGGAGCTCTTGCTGGTAAAAAGAAGAGAAAAACGGAGGAAGATTCATTCACGGATATCATTTATATATATTCAAATTGTTTATATATATATTTGTACACACGCTTATAGATATTTATATATATACATATATATAAATATATACATAATATAATTGTATATAACTGTGTATTTGTGCTTGTCTGTTTATATTCATATTTTTATATGTATCTCTGTGTGTGTAAATATATACATATATAAACAAATGAATATATATATCTATGAATTTGTATACATATCACTGTGAAACAAGAACGACAAGAAGAAAATTCTGTCATCAGGGCTGGTCTCTGATTGAGAGATCATATACAATATTTTTGGCATTATTTTCGCAAAGCTTTTACATTGAACGGAGGAAGACTATAGTCTTTTTTGTATTACTCATTTCCTGCTTGCTGCCTCCTCATCTGATTTTTCTGGATTGGGAAGAACAAAGAGGGGGATAACAAGGCTTGCGATAAAGGAGACAAGTCTGCGATTCGTCCCTTTTTTCCCACCAGCATTGCTGTTCCCTCAGCCGAGCAGCACCGTGTGCTGTGTTTGATCTGAGCAGGCGGCAGCAGCAGCAGCAGTGTGTGAGAGAGCAAGAGAGCGCCACGCTGTGTGAGCCAGCCAGCATGCACAAACACCACCACTGCTGTAAGTGCCCAGAATGCTATGAGGTGACCCGCATGGCTGCCTTGCGCAGGATGGATGCCCCAGCGTATGGAGACTGGCAGCCAGAGCCCTACGGATATCCAGCTGGCTATGGAGGTGGTCAGACCTTACCACCCCAGACCTCAGGTGGAGGAGCGGGCATGGGCGGAGGAGGCACGCTAGGGAGAAGTAAGGGAAAAATGATGTCTGCCGGGGGTCCTGGAGGCCCCAATCCCAAGAGCCAATCCAAGGGTGGTCCCAAGGTGAATGGCAACAACTCTGGAGGGCAAGGAGGCTGGTGGCCAGAATGCACTTGTTCCAATCGGGACTGGTATGACCAGGTAACCGCAATTTCCATGCTTGATAACTGCCCGCACCACTGGGGGCGTTGAGTGTAGGCAGTTGCTGTATGTGGTTGCTAGGTTGGAGCTGACACAAGTGTGAACACGTTTAGTGGAGTTGATCCTTCTGTTCAAATCCTATACTGTAGCCCAGCGATGATCCCACTAAATAAGGGGTGTGTGGTCCTTTTGATTCAGTGTTTGACAGTATGTACTGTTATCATTCATGAAGATGTTTAAGGCTGTTCATCTCTTCCTTAAACACTCATACAAATCCACATGATGTTACAGGGATTTGTAAACCACATTGACTATAGGCTGACTGTATTTCAGAACAAAAGTAAATACACTTATTACAGTGCAAAGCAATATATTTATGCTGCAGAGACCATTTCTCTGTGTTTATGGTTGATGAATGAAGAATTTTGTCTTTTTTAGAAGATGGAGGGAGGGACTGACTGAACAGAATGGCTTTTTCTATCAAAATAGAGAGGTGTAAGGTTGTTGGATACCTACATAGTGTGGACATCACTTAAACAAGATGAAATAAAATACTACCAAGGAAGCAAACACCACATATGTTTATTTTAAATGCTCTATTTACCATTTTCATTTGATTGACCTTTTGGTAGTGGCTCAATTTTATTGCCAGTATTCTGACAGAGCATGTCAGACAGAATCTACAAATGCAAACTGTAATTAAGTAAGGTGTGTGTGTATATGTGTGTGTGTGTGTATGTGTGTGAGTGCGAGAGTGAGTGAGCAGAGATGGGGGAAGGGTCGCTCTCAGTGTATGAAATGGAAGATATAGCCCCTTATGTGAGCAACAGCCTGCATGAATGTGCAGTGCATATGAACCTATGCTTGCGTGCCGTGCCTACAGTGTAGGATCTGGCCTGGGAGGGGTTGCTTTTTTCTGTATGTTCATGAGCGAGGGAGAAAGAAGGTGAGAGAACAGAGACCAGGAGCATAGCACTAAAATGGAGGGTGAAGTATGAGTGGCTGTGAGGGAAAGAGAGAGATCCCACGAAGGGCAGGGGGGAAAGCATGAGCAGGAAGCCGAATGAATACACAGTTCTCTTGCCTTGTGAGGATCTGTTGATGCTGTAACTGCCTGTTTGTTTTGAGAAATAGTGAAATAATATATTCGTGGGTGCTTCTATCCTAGACTCTGCACGACAGACTTCACTGATTGTAGCTCAAGCATTGCCATGTCCCATGTTCTTTTGTCAGAATTGTCCTTTTAAATGCCCACTACTCCAATATTAATATTTGCCAGGTTCTATTGTCCCCATATAATGGCCTGGTAGGTAAGAGCATGCTGATAGAGACTTTAATGAGAAATAAGGTGGTTAGGTAAGGGGTATAAGACAGTGACTGCATTCTAGCGCCTGATTCGGATAGATGCTGTGCATCGTTCAGCCCCTGAAACCTTGTGACTCCATCTTGTCTGTCAAGATTCCAGAAGAGGCTTTGGTTATCTTTGAAAGCCACAGGAATATGCTTTATTTATAACACCATCTATTGTAAATTCGAATGAATTACAGTAGGCATAAAAGGCTAGTGTTAAGAGGCAAGAAATCATACATCGTAACATAGATTCAGTCAGAGAGAACTGATAGTCAAACCTAGCAGGGAAAAAACACAGTGATAAAGGTGAAAATCCTAATGTCGAGAAAGAGGAAAAATAAGCCAATAAAGGCAAGCAGGCTGGAGGGGGGAGGGGGTTACGTAAGAAGAGGCAGTTGGTGGAGCTGTGAGCAGAGATGCTCAGAGAGAGCAGCCATGGAGCCATGGAGCTGTGAACCAGCATCTGCCCCCTACTCTCTGTAGGGCAACAGTTTAATGCCTTCTAGCGCTCATTAGTGTGTATGTATGTATGCATGTGCAAGCTATGTGCCATTTTCTGTCCTCTTTAAATTCATCTGCAGTAAGCCCCATTTGGACCCTCTCTTTTATCCTCAGTGTTATATATAAATCAACTGTTACAAGCTGACACATGCATGAGAGTCCAACCCCCACAACTAATTTCTGTACTGCAGTGTAGAAGTATCACTATTTTTGTATATTGTTTTGAAACTGGTCTTAACTGAATAATGTAAAGTAAGTAGTTTTCTCTCGTTTTTTGTTAAATAGATAACCAGATCGGATTCTTGGACAGATCTGTAATGAATGGCAAATAAAATAAAAGGGATAAAAGGAAAATGTGTAGGAATAAACAGGAATTATAATATTGCAATGCAATATGTGACACATTCAATGTTGCCATGTGACAGTTCATTGTGGAGAGTAAACATTCCATTATTTGTGAAATGTACTGTAACTTTTTTTGTCTAGTGTTTCACCTGTGCTAATCACCAACCCAGTCCAGCACCTTCATGTTATACATCACACACCATGCATACTTTCATAAGTAAATATAAGTAAACGAATCTGGTCATGGGATGAATGTATCCTTAGTATCAATAAGAGAAGAAAGACATTGGTTTTGAATAAATGTACATGCTTGAGAGGGAATAAATAATAACTGTGAGATTTTCATTAGTTTTCAGTTTTTGCTTGGTTGAACATTTTGTGTAACAAACTGCAAGCCCTGAATAATCCTTCAGACTGAATTGTGAGATGGCAAAATCATTACACCTCTTTATTCATTTCTGGAGCCAACTCAACCAATGAACTCACCAGCACATCTGCTGGTTATATGTATAGATGTATTTTATTAATAGTAATACGTCTAGAACCTTTTTTACAATTTGTAATATGAATATTATTGCATGTTTGCTTAATGTGAGTCTTCAGAACACCATAGGTTTTTTAGTTACTGGAGAATGAATACAATATGAAGTGACACACTTGCCATTTTTATGTGGAGGTCAGAGAACAGGAAGTCAGAGAACAAACATATGAAATAGAATATCAACAAAATATCAGCTGTCAGAAAAGGAGCTCTACTCTAACTTCGATTGAAACAAATATAGAGGTGAACTTACCATGGACAATTTGGTTGATATAGCATTAAACGAGGAATGTTCAAGTTAAAAAGCAGTATAACAATGGATGTTTTGTTATGATACATGAGATCATGTGGACTACTTTTCTGGGCAGAGCAAAATCTGGCTGACATCATCCTTGGGCCTTCAAACAGGACAGAGACTGAAAAATGTCTTCCAAAGGCCTATTACTGTAGGATTAGACTTTTCAATCACTATTCTACAATTACATCCATACTTGTGCTTCTTTATGTTAATTGTAAATGTGGCTAAAGAAAGATGCACAAAAGGCTACATTTTCTAGGATTTTGTTTATTAATGACATGATGTTACCTTTAAAAAAATTGTCTGACTTAAATACCTGTTTTTGTCTCTGCACCAATACACTATTTAAATACGTAAAACATTTAAAATTCTGTTCTATATTATTAAATGATAGTCATGTCCTGGTTATTTTCAGTTTATGTAAAACTGAAGAGGAAGAAGAAAAAGCAAAAAAAAAAAAAAAAAGGAAAAAAGATTAAAAATCAATAAAGCTGTGTAATCTTGTAGCCTGAGCTCTAAACCATAAACTATTCCTTGTGCTTAAATTGACATTCTTATGGTCTTTTACTTTGTGGCACTGCCTCAAAAGCATGTGTTAAAGAATGGTTTAGCATTTTTTAATTAAATAATTGTTTTGGTACATCTCTTTGTTGTGCTATATACTAAGAGTAGGTGGTACAACATTAGTGTTGCTCTTAGTGTAATGTTTTGCATTGATTTTGCCTCATAATAGTTCAAATCCTGGACCGGTAAAGGTATCACTGAGGTTCTCTTAAGCAAGGTACCGTCCCCAAGCATTGTTCCTCTAGCGCTGTCCGTGTCAGCTATGCACTGATCCTACATGGATGGGTCAAATGCAGAGGTTGCATTTCATTGTGGTGCACTGTGTGCTGTGCTGTTGTGTGTTCACAATGACAAATAATCACCCACTTTACTTATTTCACATTTCTTATGTGACCAGGCCTTTTATTGAGTATAGTGTAATTAATTTAAGGTTCTTTGTTTGATTAACATTCTTGCGTAGGAAGTTCTCATGGGATTCTCACTGCATGCATGTCTGCTGATGTACCCTTATCTTCAAAAGTGCATTCAAATTGCTTTTAAGATGATTGTTATGCATTCTGACCCGGTCCTTAAACAGAGAGCAGTAGGATTTTAAGGGAAGACTTAAAAAAGACTTATCCCTTCAAATTTCTTCAGCTTTGACCCCTGCTGCGACATAGACGACCTCCATCTTAGAGCTGGAGTGTCTTCATCATATCTAGAGGGATTAATCTTTTTACTCATGTGTGTACGAGCTGAAAGAATGGGAGAGGCTGCTATGAAACAGTATATAGGAAATGCGATGCCATCAGTATCATATCCATATCTTGTAGGACGGATGCTATTTTCATTGTCTCATTCGGCATATTTAGCATATTGTGGATTATTTTTGGATGTCGCTGAAGAACCTCAACGGAAATTGACCATAATGTATGCAATATGCATAGAATAAGTGGTTCTTTACACTCTTAAGAAAGGTTTAGTTGAGTGAATGCCCTTGATTAGGAATCGAATTTCCTAAAGAACCATTTTAACTCATAAGGGATGCAGATATGTGCATGTGAAAAATCTTATATAGATTTAAAGCACCTTCACATGATGTAAAGGCTCTTTACTAATCTGTGCGGCGTTCCAGTGCTCTGCATGATCCCAGCAGTGAGCCAGACATGTGGATTGGTTATGCATAACATAACTACACTGACAGTGGATGGTGTGAAGTGTCAGGATATCTCTGTAGCTGGAGAGATCTTGGTTATTCATTTGGGAGGTTAAGGGGTGCTTGTAGCACATCCCAGCAGTGCATGTTGGTGGTAAATTAGGATGAGGGGTAGCTGAGAAAGGGCTAGATGGGGGTGGAGGAGCACATGTTGGCAAATGTTTCTTTTCAGCCATTGGCTGAAACAGGGTGTGTCCCAGTAGGCCCAGCTTGTTCCTCTGTGACCGTTATCTCTGCTGACACTAAAAGGCCTGACATCCTAGAGAACCCGAGTGATGTCATACCACACACAGCTGAGTACTGGTGTGGTAGAAGAGAAATAATGTTACAGAAGTTTGGTGTTTTACAATTTACACAGTTTCACACCAGCTGTACACCTTTCTGCTGTACAGCTGATATATCTATGAAATATACTTTTTCTTAAATGGAGAGATGCTACAAATGACAAACCATACGAAACAATATACATTAACCATCATACTATAGATAAACCACCTACTGCGTGTGAATGTTTTAATGAAAAGTACATTTTCTCAAGGAGACATAATTACCTATAATGATTGTTATTCTCTGTTTTATGTTTATGATGTAATCATGCAGGCAAACTTCTGATGCTGCTGCTATAGGTGCCACAGTTAATGCCAGAAATCACAACAGAAATGTATTTGGGGTTTGGTAAACAAATCCTGTTTGCCTAATTTTACCCTGTTCTCCATAGGCACCCAATGTTGCCATAGTTACGAGAGTGAGAAGAGAGAGAGAGAAAACCCTGTTACCTGAGGGAGTGTAAATTTTTGGTGTTGTTTTTTTAGAAATGATTCTTTTAAACAATAAATTTTTAGATTATCTCAGTATAGTACACAAAATGGACTTCCCACTAAAGACAGACTTTCCTGTTTAGTGTGACCTTTTGATCTACATTAAGACAAGAGGAAAGGACCTTAGATAGTTCAATACCCATTACAGTATTATTACTAACAATCAAAATGTATGTCTTTGAAATACCTCTACAAAAAGCTTTGAAGAAATTTAATCATTCAGAGCTTGAGAATTGGCACATTGGTACCTTATATATAACACTCAAGTTTGGGAAAAAATGGCTGGGTGGAAAAAAATATCACTTGCAAAAATTAAATTGCAAATTAAATAGAGGTTTAAAAAATCACTGTTATTTGTCCCCAAATCATTCTGGCCTATATGTAATACAGCCGCTCTATTTGAAACTCAAAGTTTGCAAACATTCCAACACCAATAATTATTTCAAAATGTTCATGTTATGAGCCACACTCTTCCTGTCTCTCATTTCTAGTTTCATTAGTGAATTATAAAGCAACAAGGGCACAGTCATCAGTTTTCTTCATTCAAATTTTGTTCAGAATATTGCGAGAAAATCGGACTGTGAGCCAAGCAATGAATGTATCGTTCCACCTCTGCTATCAAGCCATCCATCTGTTCTTGCACACATGTATATTTAGACACAGACAGACACATACACACACACAGACACACACACACAAACACACACACACACACACACACAAACCTTTCTCTAGAACCCAATTTTAAAACAAAATGTACAGAGACCATAAAAATCCGAGGGAGGAGAGCACAGTAAATCACTGCAAATGCACTATGAAACAGGGGGACAAGGTACACTGCAATATTTATGTCCACGTTTACAGAAATTGGCTTTTATCCACTTTGAGGGAGGCAAAAGGCTCTGTTTCTGAGGAAAAGTCCAGGGAAGGTAGACTGTTTCTTTTCTGGGAGCAGGAAGAGACTGGCGTCATGAAAGTTGAGAAGTTCGGTCAGAAGTGGTGACGTGATTTTGTTGTGGTCTTTATGCCAACACTGTGTATTTCCACAAAACCTCCTTAATTTTGCTTTTATAGTTTTATTTAGTATAGTATATATAGTCCTGTGAATGATGCAATCACATGCATGTTAACTGATTTGGTTAACATCAGGAAACTGACCAGATAGTGTTAAAAGCAGCCTGTATTTAACTTCAATATAGTCATTTATATTGTCAAGCATTTAATTGGAGTCAGAGGAATATTTTCAGTCATTTCTATGAAATATACCGAAATATGCAATAATAGATTTTTTTTTCATTTCACAAAATACGGAAATATGATGACAAAAATAACAACAATAATGCATGTTACAACTTAAAGGTATATCTTCTGTATTTAATTTATACCTGACATTTTTTTTTCATGTTTTATCATATAAAGTGAAAATGTTTTTCATTTTACTGTATTATTATTTGTGTGAGTGGGTGTGATGAAAGGAGTGAGTTCCTTTGCCCTGGCCTTGCAGGACCTGTCAGCCATATGCTCTCAGTCAGGGGGGCTTGTTGAAATGCTGTCCCCACCCTCCATCCGCTCTGCTCCACAACATACATAAGTATGGGGGGTGGGTGCTGCTTGTTTGCTTCTTTTCCAGCATATTCCTTATGTATTTAATGGAAAATGCAAGCATCATGGTCAAGGGACCTCTCGTGATTCAGTTTTTGATAAGGTCACATTGACAGGGAAACAGGTATGCACACATGCCACCTAGAACCCTGGCATGATTGCAAGCTTTTTCAGCTGTGCCATCACCATCACCACCCGAGCCTCACCTGCCCAGTCACAGGGTTATCATCACAGTGAAAACCAGGGCCTTGTTCATACTGGTGATGTGCTTTGCTGCACATTTTTTTTATGATACTTGTAAAGTCATCATTGCTTGGCCTATGTTTGCTCTCCTCGCTGTGGCAGGCCTCAAATAGCAACGCCTCGCATCCACGATCTGCGCCCAGCCGTATCATGACACCCACACATGATCGTGGAACCTGTGTACATCACAATCAATAAACGCTTCTGCATGTCCTATCCCCAAGCCTTCTCACGCCTCTCTCTTTTGTGGGTGTCTGTGGGTGTCCGCTCATAATTTTAGAACGCACCTTTTACTTACACTTTGCATGCACATATCTGTAGCTGAGTGTACACAATAAGTAGCCTTTTTTCCCTGAAGGCATGTATTAATATAAAAGGATATAGACTTCAAATAAGTTCTATTCAGTTTGAGGGAAACATCTCATTCCATGATCAAACAAGCAATTATTTATAGAATATTTTTGCACAAATTCATCTACAGGCTTGTAATTATGGTCTGCAGAGTGTCTGATGAAATGAAACAGTTGTTTGTTTAATACTAAAACTAGTGTCATTAATCAATCAAATACTTAAAAAACAACACAATCATCTTAACTTGGATAAAGTAGAACATTTATCTTAAAACATTGACTTATCAGATGAAACTGTAAGCAAATTACAAGGCTATTTAGCAACATAGTTAGTGCTGCAGCAGGAATGCTGTTCTATAATAAGCTAAAAAACAAACCATACGTCCTGATCCCCATGAAATACTTATTAAAAAGTTCAATATTCAAGAAATTTATGGTGCCACAATATTGCCCAGTCTCAAATGAATTATTTTATTTCTATGGGGACAACAATGGCACTGAAGTACAGTTTTGCCATGTGGAGGTGCACTGAGTGCCATCTCTCACTAATGCTTTATCTAAACAGCCCCTCAGCCATTTGGTCTGGCTGCATTCCTAGTAATCGTCCATTTTCTTTTTTCATTCTTTATGGTCTTCTTTGTTCTATTTTTTTGGTCTTAGTGACTTCTACCATTGCTGATGATCTAATTTCTGAAATGTATGTGACAATTTTTGTTGAATTGTAGTACAGTGTTGTAAATGTTAATATATGCCTCTTTAGTTAAGTAAACTGTACGCTGTTAAGATTTGTTTATTTATTTGTTGAGTTATCTAGCAGTGTTGCTGATAGAGACATATGTTTGAATGTTCCAAGGGAACCTTTTTATTTTTAATGCAGTCATGATATTAATTGAATGGAAAGTACAAAATGGCAGAGCTCTGTAACCTTCAAGAAGCATAAAAAACATATTTTTATCTAACCAATTTTTTAAATTGTGAAATATTTTTAATGAAAGCTGATCATCATCATCATGGACAATGGAAAACATGTTGAATATTATTTATGTGGTTGTATTATAATTCTAGCACCTCCAGATAGTAGTAACTCAATGTGTGTGTGCCAGCGTTTAGAGAAATTAAAGACTGCAAAAACATCAGCTACTAAATTAGATTTTTCCTGCAAACAGTTTCTCAATTAATAGTCAAATTTCATTTAATTTATTTTTTTTTAGAAACAGCAAAATAATCTTGTAATATTCCTACATAATAATACATTTATAATATTAATTTCTAAAACATTATATGAATTCAGCCCTAGTTAATAGTGGCAGTTTTGCTGAGTACAAATATTAGTGTAATATATAGTTTATATATGTGTGTTTGTGTATGTGTGGCTACTTAAATCCCTTTTTAACTTTAAAATTAAATATTAAATGGAATAATAAAAAAGCACAGTTTTCTTTTACTTTTAGCTCAACCCCATTAGACTGCTTAATTTGACATTTTAGTTTAGTTTTCTTAGTTTTTTTTGTATTTACATTTTGGGTACATCTTTCATGCTGGAAGACTGTCTGAAAGGTACTCTGTATTAAAACGACAGTGAAAAACAAAAAAGTAAAAGCTTGCTTAAAATGTGTATTGTTAGTGGTATTGAAATGTTGGGTCAAATGACTGATCTAGTTGGCCAAGAAAATTCACTACAAAGAACGTTTGTCTAGACTACTATTGTTTAATACATACAAATGTGGCTTGTGCAAAAATATGTTCTCCTTATTTTTTCCCAGGAAATGCCATTTTCAAATGTGTGTTATTATTTTTTATAAAATTTTGGGGGTGCTCAAAATTTTGCATATGATTACCACATATATTGGAACAGTAACATCTTATTTATTTATTGAAGCAACTTCTACTAACTACTTTATTTCATGAAGAATGTATTCCAGAAACCTGAAAAATTGTCAGTTATGATCTATGATAAGTATTATCATTATCCATGAAACTGTGAGTATTCAGATTTCTTTCTCAAAATGAGCTCACACTCAGGAGATTTTATGCCCGGCTAAAATCACTGTATAGTCAGTATGTGAGTGTCCAACACATACATTTAACAGGGAAACGTTACCTGATAGAGTAATGTAACATTAGAATTTATAGACACTGCAGGCCTCCTCAACACTTTGCTCCCTCATATCTCGACAGAGATAAGAATCGAGCCGCACATCTCTCATCTCGGAGAGCCTGAGCCCCTGGCAACAGCTACGAGACGGTTGAGCTGAGCCTGTAAAGATTACATGCTGGATTACCATGCTGCCTTATCAAAGTTTCTCAGTGTTACACGGTCAGCAGGCAGCAGCCCAATTTTGAGTTAGTATTTGCTCCAGTGTACTTTTATGGCAGTTCCTACTGTGAGTACGAGTGTAATTGTCTTACTCCTATGTCGAGTGATCAGATCATCAGTGTTCATGGCTATTGCTGATGTTACTTGGGGTAAAATCAAAATAGTTGTGGACTCCCATTACATCTCTTTGCTGTTTTGGTACAACCTAAAGATTCAGATACTACTTTGTGTGATCAATGATAAAGGTGGAAGATATTTTTAAAACTGCACAGACACTGCAAGACATTCAAGCCACTCAATACCTGACGATTACTTTATCACAGATCTGTCTAAATTTAAATCACTTATCTTTATAATGTATGTGCTTGCTAATAGACTGTGGAGAAATTGCAAGATGTGACAGTCTTTGCACCTTTGCAGGTTTATTTTCTGAAAGTGTACAAGATGTTAAACCGCTTCCTAGCTGAGAAAATGAGCTAAATTTACCTTTAAATGTATGCAGCACATTTTGTTTTAGGCTGACTCCTCTCACCTGTGTTTTAAAATTCTAATGATGACACACTATAATGCTCATGGTACTACTGAGGAAATTATTTTACTTGCAAATTTCTGGAAAAAAAGGCCCTTCAATCAACATCTATATATGTGAATATAAAAATGCAATGTTGGAACCTGTGTCATTTCTTAAGGCAATAACAAGCTTGAGTGGTTGCCAGGACAGCAACACCTTGTACTGTACCTGTGTAGTTGTAACAGCCTGTAATATATAAGAGAGAGAGAGAAAGAGAGAGAGAGAGAGAGAGAGAGAGAGAGAGAGAGAGAGAAAGAGAGCGAACTGTAATGTCTTTGATAAACAAGCAATATTTGTTCACTGAGACACGGTCATGACATGCCAGCATAATGTTGAGATACCTAAAAAGTACAACAGTGGATCTTTCTGTTGCGTTTCATCTTGCTTCTGGTGGGGGGTGGGGGTGGGGTTATTATGTGGCGTTAGTCATCATGACTTCGTGACTTTGTGGCTACGCAGGAGAACAGAAAAAAGATGGGCACCCATTTAGACTTTGTTATGGCATGAGGGACTGGCCTTAGTGAAGCATCTCGTAAAGGTTCTGGATGCCTTTGAACCTTTTACAGGACTCTTAGTAGTATGTATAGATTCAGTATTTGGCCTCTGTGTCAGTGTCATGAAATGGTCATGGAATATTACAAAATTACACACACACACACACACACACACACACACACACACACACACACACATACACATTTATGTAGCATCCACTTTGGCGCTGGGTAGGAGGAGAGCTTTGCCTGAGCCACACATCGCCGGTGTTGCCATGGTGCAGGCTGAACTGAGCTCTATATAAGCCTTGCTCTGCCTAATAGGAAGGGACCACACTGTGGATGTGTAGACAAGCAAAGAGGTTTTAAAAAGCATATAGGCCGCCATATAGTGAAAAATACTTCCATGCACACCCATGCATTAAATATACATTAAGCTACATAGATGTTCTTTAGTGCAGCAAAGAAAAAATGTCATTTATTCATTATATTCCTTATTCGTAGCTTGAGTAACATTTTGAATATTTTTTATTCTTTAGATGGATATTCTCTGTACTTTACACAAGCTTCAGTGTACTGTGCCACTTGTGTAACACTGTACACTGTGAATAGGCTGTGAGAGTAGCTGCAGATCCTGATCAGCCAGCTTATAAAACCCAATGTGTGTCCTCTGTGGATTAAATATTCCCCATTAAAATTCCAATTATGTAATCAGCCAAATCCAAGCACTGCATATGCTCTTCAGAATCATTGCAAGGCCAGTGACGATTCTGTCTGTACTAGGATAGCGAGAGAGAGAGAGCGAGAGAGAGAGGGGGGCAACAGAAGGCCACCAATATATTTTTGCCATCACTACACTTGCTTTGAAAAGCTACATGTTAGAGAACATCATTATTGTCAGATGTCAGAAATATCTGGGTTCAATGAACACATTTTCATGATTTTTCCCCTCACGCTTAGTGATTGTCACCTATGAGCACAGTTTAACATCTGCTGAGTCCTTCGCTGTCTCATTGTCCTTAGAGAATATGGATTAGTGAGCAAGAGTCATTTATGTAATTACCTAAGGTGATGTGAGCTACTATAATAAAAATCAAGCTGTAAGACTCTAAATGGCACCCGAAACAGAGCCGGTCATACACGTCTGTGTCAGGGTGAGTAATCTGAAATCTAAAAAAAAGATCATTAACTCATTAGAACGAGTTCACAGAATTGTTTGTTTGCTCAGAAAGAGAAACGTTCACCAGTATAATGGACGTAGTGACATAACAGTGTGTCAGACTATGAACATCAGCAAGTCTGAGCATGAAGGATAGGATTTGCTAGTAGGCTACTTCATGATGTAATATTCAGATACAATGCAGAGGTCATGTTCAGAATGTATAACGAATAGGAAAACAATGTTTTTAGAAGAAGTAAGGCCTGAGTGTGATTTTTGTTTGAAAATCCTTAAATATAATGTAAAAATCTAAAATAAACACTAACAGATTTATTATTTGTTTTTTGTTTTCAAGAGTATAGATTTATGATTGAATCGACAGATCATTTTTGACTGCATGATACCAGACTGGTTTTGACAGAAATACCTCATCATCAATCATTTTTATCTTTAGTGTCACACTTCTTCCTGTCTGATGATGATTGTGTGAAAATGGCTGGTCCGTGAGTTCTCAGATCTGCGCATGTGATATCTGAGTGCGTCTCAGTGATGCACGCTCTGATCTCAGTGGAGATATGTGCTGTGGGCTGGTGCTCCTCTCTCTGGTCCTAAGGTGTGCGAGATAGATTGCAAATCTGGCCCCTCTGTGGGAGGCAGATTGTTTTGGCAATCCCTGAAGTGATACAAACGTTTAAAACAAAGCCTTTTTTCACGGCCTTTTGGCAGTAAATACGCCAGCATATGGATACGCGTCCTCATGAATATATTCATAATTGTGTAGAGAAAAGTAGTGTCTCAGCTCTTGTTTTTGCGCCGTTGTCCTACTTACTGTAATTCTTCATCACTTTCAACACCTACACAAATTTGTCAGCCAAACGGAACACAGGCATGCAGAGTGAATGGAGCTGTGTGGGCGCACTGGAGTGGAGGGACGGAGACCTGATCCCTCACTCGTGTCTCCAGAAGAGTAGAGAGATGTAGGCCGACAGAAAGAATGGAACAATGGAAGGCAGGAAAGGGGCCTTTCTTCTAGGCATATAGCAAAAGGTGTCTTTATGATCGGTGCTTGTTTCATTCAATAGCAGATACCACTGGAGTTCTCTGTGTCTTGATGACCCTTCAGCTGCCCTTTCCCACATTCTCACAGGCTCACAATGTGAGAGGATGACTGATGAAACGAGGTCAGTCGTACCTTACAGACTGACAGATTTGCAGAGTAAAACTGAACAAAATGGTGAAAATAGTTGACCCTTAAAGTAAAACGCATAAACGGAATGCACAGATCTCACAACAGCAAAAGGAAAAAAAGTGTGAGATCCACTGTTCCCTGTTATTGACACTCACCGCCAGAACAGCACATCGGAGCAGACAGTGCTGTTATCTTAGCAACAAGGGGGTAGCAACCAGCTGAAAAGCAGCATGCAGTGGTCACAAAAAGCTTTCATTATTAAAGCTAAATTGATCATATTCATCAGTACATTGGTGAATATTTGAGTTACTGGTTCTTGCAGGTCCAGTACTTAAGGCAGCAAATGCAGTACCAGAGACACAAAGAGATTCGGGCAAATTTTAAACAATGTGAAGTCAGTACAGGTGTCAGATGCAGGAATTGGGCATCTGTCTGGCTGGTATTTTATATTTTCTTTGTTCCCTAAAATGGATATGAATTTGTTTGGATATTATTTTATCTGATGTATTGTGTCTTCAATCTGCAGTAATTCACCATGTCATTGAGCAGCTGGTTCTGCTTCTATGCTGATGGTTCAGAGAAGTGAAGCAGCTTGACGTTTTGTTTCAGTAGTGGTGACTGAAGCTGTTTCTTTGCCGTAATGATGTAGATGATTACAGCAGTGCTGCTTGTGCAGTGGCTCACATAACCTAGGAGTGTCATCAGACAGTGTTGGGTAGATTGAATTATTATCCCAGATAGTGCTTATGTGCTCCATACAAACCCTTATCCTTCAAGCAAGGCTATTTCTGGCAACCGTCCTGACAACATCAAATGCTCATATAGTGCCGACATGTACATTATGCTACACAGATATCATGGGCTCAGTTAACACAACACATTTAGAGGCAGCTTCATACTGTGTGCTTGTTGCTGTGGTTAATAGGTGTAATGTCATTAGTTCATGCTGGCTGTGTTTTGAGCTGAAGGTCAGACTGATGACCTCTTGGAGGCTCATTTGGAGATGCTCACCATGACCAAACAGCAGGCTAAGCTAGTGTGCAGAGTAATATTACATAGAGTGGAGTAAAACACTGCTAATACTTTAATCATTTTCTTACTTCACTGCATTTCTCTCTCAATAAATGTTTTATTTTTCATGCTTTACATTAATATGGTGTGTGAGGTGTTATGGTTTGGTTATATTTGTATTTGTATATATTTGTATTGGTCTGATAATGATTTTCTCAGCTTAGGATTGTTAATATTTTAGGTGTTAAAAAGGACACACAGTGGCAAAATGTCACCGTTCTACAGAACTTTGATTATATAATGGATTGGATTGACCCCAAAAAGCACCAATTTTAAATACAAAAAGAAAAGAATAGCATGTCGGACTTTGGGCAAGAAAGCGACCGTATAAAGTAGAGCAAGAAACAATACAATGACTAAATAGAAAATAAAAAATATAAAAAATATCATGGACCCAAACTTCCAGCTTCATTCATTGATAGTGAAAAAAGCAATTGGTAGACGAAGGGGCATTTCAGTCCATTGAATGTAATGTTCCTTTTGTTGAAATCATCACACCTTCATTTTTAGAATAGCCATTTTGGAGTGTACACTTTCTGGCACAGAATAAAGTCTTGTTTAAACAAAACCCCAGTCTTAAAATGTATCAGAATTGTAAATGGTTCAAATCTATTTTTATTTTTAGATTTGATGATAATATTTTATATTTTAATTGTATATTCCCACAGTGCTTTATTGCCTGATATGATAAATTCATATTAATTTATTAAATTCATTAATAAAATAAAAAACATTAATTAATGATGTCTCAAATAATTCTGTTGTAGTGCAGTGGAGAAGCTTCACAATGTTCGTTGTGGTTTGATTTACTTTTGGTTAGGGAATTTGGTTTTTGAAGTTGTTGGATTTGATTGTAATTCTTTTGTGTTTTTACCACTTCAGCCTGTATTACTAAGGCAGACACGTGAGCAAGAAATTCTTCAAAAGCTCCTCAGGGTTTTTCTGACAGTTTTGTTACAGTATTACAGTATAAGACAAGCCAGTAATTGCTGGTGTTTTATAGACAATGTGAAGCAGCTGGAGTTGTTTATGTGGTAACATGCTCACAACACACCTGAGACAGCTGTGAACTGCATTCTTTTGTAGAAACAGATTTTTCTTCATTTGTGTCATTGGAGGAGAAAAGAAAAGCACCGCACCATTTTGTCAGATATCCCCTTCATTTACCCACCATGCACCTCTGTCTCTCTCCTCCTGGCGTCCCCTCTCAGCACCCACGCCTCAGTGAAGTGAATGAGATGTTGGGTGCATAGTAATTGGGTCTCTATTGATCGGATTGCAGCGTGGCTTATATGAGAGTCCAATAAAGGCAAGCAGAAAGGACCATCTAACCTCAGACTTTCCATTTCTTTTCCTCCTCTTCTCTCTTGCCTCTACTCAGCATAAAACACCCCACACAGCCTAAGCCAGACCTCTTTCTCTGTCCCCACTAGTGGTGCCCAGGGCTGCAGCTCATGCAGCATGTGAATTACTCATGCACCAAATGGATCATTCCTCTGGCATGGCTTGTCTTCTTATAACCAGGAGGATAGAAAGCGCAGAGTGGTCATCCTCACAGTGTACAGTATCTTTGTAAAGGCTATAATATTTCCCCACAAAAATTTCTTTGTGCTGTAAGCAGTTTTTGCATGAATACTGCAAATCTATATAGCTGTCTTCTCTTGCCACAACATTCAGAAATGTGCATTCGGTTTATGCATTTTTCTTTCAGGGTCAACTATTTTCACTATTTTGTTCACTTTTACTCTGTAAATAAGCAGTTTGTAAGGAAATACTGACCTTCTTCAAATGTGCCGTATGTGTGTTTATGTAAAAATGCGTAACTGCACTGAAAATCGATTTATATTAGAACACATTAATGTATAGAATGAGTGTTGTGGAATAACTCAGCATAGGTAGTAGTAATTATAGTAGTAATTGCTACTACAGAAAAGGTAATGTATTTTAGGCTCTTTGTAACATGCTTTTTGTTACTAGCTTTTTAAATGTTACTGTACTGTTCACGGTGATTTTCTTAATGAGGCTCAAGCTTGCCTTTATTTAGATCGGTATTTTTAGAGAAACAATTAAGTTAGTCCTGAAAATGTCAAGGGTGCTTTGACACATTGAGTGTGGATCCACCCGAAAGCTATCTCGCAGTGAATGGTGGTAATCGTGGAAGCTGTAATGGACAGTCTCCCCCACCTGGCCGTTGTTTCGCAGCTCCGGGGCGGGCTGGTGTTGGAGCCGAGCTGAATGTGACACAGCCAGTCTGTCTGCTGAATGGTTATGCTAACCACACATTCGGCTGTGGGCAGGAGGGGCCTGGGCCTCCGCCTTCCTGTCCTGAGAGAGACGAACTCGGAGGGGGAGGGCCCTATCCTCTGCTTGCAGCCTGTGCAGTAGCCAGGGTGGCCGTCACCATGGGAACACATTGATTATTTAACAGTTTGTGTGAGGCGCTTGCCCCTGCTGCTTGCCAAGGTTCATCGAAAGCCTTTGTCAGACTCCTGTCCCAAGGGGCCTTGACCAGGTCCAGTGAGGAAAGCATGTCGGGGGCAGTGGTGCTGCGAACCGATAGCGGTTCACCTCTTTAATGAGTAAACTGAAGTCCAAGCAACAGTTGCAACAAACGAACTGACCAAGCAGCACTTTGTGTGTATGTGTGTGTGTGCGTGGCCCTTTTGCATTGCAGCTGGAGAAAAGTGAACAGCGACAGCTGGCTGGAAAACAGCCTTTTAATGATTAGTGTTTGAATTAAAAAGAAATTAAGGGATTTATGATAAACTAATCCAGATTTGGTTAATTCCACCCATGTCCCTTCATCTATGCCCTTCTGCCACATCTGGACACCCTCCAACCTTTTACTGGTCTCCCCTTTTTCTCTTCACCCTCTCACCTCTTGTCAGCAATTCCTGCATAAGCCCGACCCCCTCTCTCCCCTACGCACCATGGTTTTAATCTGGGATAGTGAGTTAGTGTTCAACAGTGTGACGTGCAGCAAAGGTTCAAACCGTGTAAGCCTCTCACCAGGACGTGGTCTGTCCAGGTCATGTAGCTGACACACAGTGCGTGATGCTGCAGCACTATGGGCGGTTTATTCACCCTCACTTACCTTTTCTTCCTCAGAGGACAGTCACACTAAGGGTGGCCCACGCTCAGATTACTGTCCTGCTTCATCTTGTTTGTGTGTGTAGTGTGATAAAGATGTGGGATTATTGACAAAATCCCAGACTCAGATGATAGCATTTACAGGCCAGAGACTGTGGGCGGTTTGCTGGTAATTGCTACAACATGTTTTCATACCTAATTAGCAGGCTGGTCAGTTGCATGTACCTTATTACAGACTGTATGTTACTCTGCTTTGCTTTGCCTTCTCTACAATTCCTGGCACATAAAAAATAAATGTATTGTTCATTTGCAAAATACAGGAAGGGAGGAGACTGCAGGTGTTTCACAGTGAACAATCAGCCATTACATGTGTCTGGGAGCTTTTTATTAAGAACATAGATGTTGTGCCAATGATTGTATGATGATATATAAATGTGTCTAATTGTCCCTGGTGCACTAATAGGGGTTTGATTTCAATTGATTGATTTTCATTTTACCACTTTTAAATGTACTTTTGGACATTTGGACTAAATTTAATAAAATTTATTCAATAATTTAATATATAAAATAATATTCATTATTTTATCAATTTTCAGCCACAAATTTTCTTCATTTGAAGTTGAGAATATTTTGTCATAAAGAGCTGCATTTCTGTACTGACAATAGAGTGGATAAATAATGTAAACTTACGTGATGATTAGGGATGGATCGAATAATTCAAATACTTGCATTTTTACAAACTGCAATTTTTTTATCTACATATATACAAACTTAACATGCTTCATTTAAACTTTTCACATGGTGATTTAAGCTAAAAAAGCAAAGCAATGTAGTAATATTTATGTCAGTACCTTTAGTCTTTGGTGAGTGTAATGCTTAAACCAGGAGCATAGATTTATTGGCAGTGATCGATGGTAGCTGTATCTCAAAAAACTGTAGCTGTCAGTCCTCCTGCTATGCTGTCTGTAGCTATGAAGTTAAACAGGGCCTGGCTGTGCTCTGTATTGCTGCTTTCCATCTACAAAATAATGTATAAAATAACTAAATAAAAGTAGGTATATAAATACATAAATAAACTAACTAAAGCTAAAATCATGATGGTTATAGATTAAAACAGCAATTATAATGTGTAATATCCTGTCTGTGACTCATAAAACTGAATGAGAGGCCATTACAACATACTGAATATTTTAGCAATGACAGCACTTAAATCATGTCGAATATAAAGGGTAAGTGTTATTTTTAAGGGTGATTTTGAGAAAGAGTATTCCAGTACTTGTTCAGAGAGATCAACATATATTCCAATCTTTTAAAGACTGTTTAGAATTGCCTTTTTGATACTTCTTTTTGAAATTTAGTTGATTTGGCAATGCAGTTATTTACAAAATGATCAACGTTACTTTGACCACACTGAAAAATGGTTGCTAACCAGGTAATGAGGTAGGATGTGCCTTTAATGGTTAATGATGTGCATCATCTTGGGAAGAACAGTCTATGTTATAGCAGTCCTGCTGTGCCTGTAAGCCTATGTCTAGAAGCAAGAAGAGTCAGGTGAAAATGGAACCTGTGACACAGGAAAAGCTTTTAGAATGCGCTTTCATACCTCATCTGGTCCTTTCGTCTATGTGAGTGAGGCAGAGAAATAATTTAGCAGCTATTACTATAAAGCCACAATGGCATTGAAAATAGAAGAGAATCTGAAGGGTGGCTGTCTAGGGTCTGTTGCTATACCTTACGTAATCCCCTGTACTGCTGTGGTGGTATTTGCGGCATTTCACAACAAAGTTTGCAATGTAGCTGCTGCAAAACATATCGCATGATTGCCTGTCAAGATAATGTTGAAATTCACAGCTATTGATTCCAAGAAGGATAGGCAGAAGGATGTTTAGAAGGGATATAAAAATGATTGAAACATCAAGAAACGGTTACAATGAGTATATTTCTGCACAGGTTTGAAACAGATCTCTGGGAAACTGAACAATCCTTCAAGAGGAATAGATGCATTTTGTCAGTCATTTGGGGGGAAATTACTGTAGAAGACTTTCAAATGAAATATCTACTAGATATGATATGATGTGATTTGAGAACAGTGAGCTGACAGAGCTCAGATACATTTCATGATAATATCTGCAGATGCATAAACATTTATTAAATATACAATTTTGGAGTAGATCTCCTTGGATAGGTATTATAGAGACATGTACTTTATATGCAGATTATTAGATTATGCTGTGAAACTACTATAAAGTACACGTAAAGTTAAGTATACAGCCTCGTATCTTCTAAAGATTCTGCTCTATAAAGCTATACCTATCAAATATTGGTTTGGCAAATCAGTCAAATCCAAACTCTAATATTTGGTTTTATTTGCTGATACCAATGGGCATCTAAAATATATACAGATCCCTAATTGAAACATGGGCTTTGGTGAAATGTGTTTTTCAGGTAGCCCTGATGATGCACATATTAGATTGAGACTAGGGAAGCATTTTTGCTGTTATATTAAGTGTCAGTGAGTCACCACGTAGAGGTTTTTGTCCTCAATCGCCGTAGAAACATGGAATGTGCTGTCATTTTATTGCCAACAGTAAATTAAATATTCAAATGTATTTTCATTATATTAAATTGTTGTATAGCTTAAGCAACTCACATCAATTAGTGTTAGCTTTAAAATAGCAATTGAAATTATATCACAGCTGCCGTTACTTTGTCACAAAATCCCTAAGGAGGCTTCTAGCATCAGCATCACCTCACTATAGATCAATCAGCTCAATATTGAGAAATTCAGGTCTGTATGTGAAATGCTTATGTTTATTTATGTTAGACTGTGATCTGCTTGCATTTACCTTTTTACATTCAGCGTGTTGGATAGATCATGAATGAAATACAAAAATATTGGCGCCTGCACGCTATCTCTTTTCTGTCATATGCTAACACCTCTTAGTAGCACTTTATGAAACAGGATATGGTAGAATGGAATATGGTGGAGTCCAGAGGGGAATTATACACATATTCTTCTGTCCCTATTGCCGTTGATGCAGTTTGCTTTAACTCCGAACCACAGGCCATTGTAATCCTAACACCTCCAGTCCTGTTTCCGCTGCTCTCCCTAAGGCATCACACCATGCTGATGATGTTCCATGTTCCACTGAGGCGCACTAGCTGCTCCCATGGCATGCATTTATTTTCTCCTCGCTGCTGACAGCACGTGTGTGTGTGTAGGTGTGTGTGTGTGTGTGTGTGTGAGTAGCCAGCCTCACACACTGAGGTAATGCGCATCTCTTTATCTTCCAGGCGAACCCTCCTCCCATCATTGTCAACGCAGACTCACTGGATGCAGGCCCTTATGTAAGTATCTGTTGTCTCGCTGAGTGCACCTCCAATAGTCCCTGCTTGCCTGCCACGTGGAATTATTCTCCTCAATCTGACCTAACCCTTCCTTGTGTGTGTGTTGAAGGTGACAAAGATAAAAAAAACATTAAATGGCTGCATGTACTTCAGTGTAAGGTTGTCCAGCATGTTGAAAAGATGTCATTCGTAATGGTCTACTTACATAACACCTTGTCTATGTGCAGGAGATTAATGTAGCTCACAGTATTTTTCCTTATGAGTTATTGCATATTTATAATATCATATTTTAGCCTCTTTTTTGTTCATTTATTAAAGCACAACAATGTGTTCGCCTACGGCATGAATTAATGTGTCTTTCTTTTGGTTACAGGTAAATGGGAGTGATGGCATGTACAAATATGAAGAAATAATTTTGGAAAGGGTGAATATTATTCTACATCTATTATATCAGCAACATATAGATGTGTGCATGCTCCTTCTAGTTTTCTACCTGTGCAAATCTGGCCACTAGATGGCAATAAATGGTGCTTTCTGGACTGAACAGGAGGCACCACAGTGAAATGGCTTCTCAATAAGCTAATGCCTGCACATCACCACAGTCCATCTACACTCATACTTCATTCAAATGCCTGTGCTGTCCCTCACTAGATAAGACAACATGTTCCCAAGAAGTGTCTATTTTTAAGTCAGTGTTAAACAGAGTGACCAGAGTAAAAAAATAGCTTTTATATGGCCAGGTCTCTCTCTGCCTTTCTCCATCTTGTATAGAGCAAAGTCATGTAGTTTTAATCAGGCAGTTTATAGCATCCATGAAACAGCGGTAGCTGTTGAAGAAGGGTCAGTGCATTGGCAGAGCTCTGTGGGCCCTCGTCCTCCCACAGGTCTGGATGTATCTTTGGGCTTTCAGGATAATTGCAGTGCTGCTCCTCCGCTAAGTGGCATTTCTGCATGCTGAGGCCTAAATAAACTATGTAGGATCACACGTTAAAAGGTCCGTGGGTGTGTAACATTTGGCAGTGGGACCCGGCATGCTCGCTCTGGCTCGGGAGCCTCTGGCTGGGACGCCTCAGCCTCCCTCTGTCCTAATTTGCTATGACCGTTACTCATTAATTATAGAAAATAATAAAGTGAAATCTTTTCTCTGCTGTCTTGTTTTTGAGCTCCTCTCTGACATGCCTGATAGCCCATCAAGTGTCAATGCACTGCTTAAGATTTAAAGAAAAAAAGGGGGGTATGTGAAAAACATGGTGTATGAAAAGAGGGAGAGTAGAAGAATGAGAGGTAAAGAAAAAACCAGGGGGGAACAGCATAACAGAACTATTCTGAGTGTTTGGTGTCTAAACCACAGTCCTTGCACAAAGCGTAGGTGCTTTTATTCCTAAAGCTAGACTATAGATAGTCTTCTAATCTCCTAACCCGATGCCCTCACTACAAATGTTTTAAATGTGTTACCTATGAAGACCTAATAGTTTCTATTTATTTGTCTATGTTCTTGTGTATAACACCTGTGAACAGGGCAACTCTGGCCTTGGATTCAGTATTGCTGGAGGAATTGATAATCCACACATCCCTGATGATCCAGGAATCTTTATCACTAAGATCATTCCTGGAGGTGCAGCAGCTATGGATGGAAGACTGGGGTGAGTCCACACACACACACACACACACACACACACACACACACACACACACACACACACACACACACACACACACACA
>JBBIGC010000033.1:2024125-2047909 GCA_037576955.1 Lepidarchus adonis
AACACCTCTGGGAACTCCTTCAAGACTGTTGGAAAACCATTTCAGGTGACTACCTCTTGAAGCTCATCGAGAGAATGTCAAGAGTGTGTAAAGCAGTAATCGGAGCAAAGGGTGGCTATTTTGAAGAAACTAGAATATAATGTTTTCAGTTATTTCACCTTTTTTTGTTAACATGTGTTCATTCATAGTTCTGATGCCTTCAGTGAGAATCTACCAAAGTAAATGGTCATGAAAATAAAGAAAACATTAAATGAGAAGGTGTGTCCAAATATATATTCAATAGGGGTGGGAATCGCAAGGTATCTCACGATATACGTTGCCCACGATAACGATAATATCGTGATACAGCGAATCTGCGATAATCAATATTTCGCATGACAATGACGTAGCAATATAACACAGAAACGTGGGGATGTTTTATTAATTTACATATAACAGCAGCAATGCTATTGTGACCTTTCACATATCTGTTTTGCGACGGTCAGAGTCACAGAGAAACAGCTACTTCAGCTTCATTTCAGCATTTTTGTTGTTGCCCAGATCAGACATATTATGAGGGACAAACAGTTGGAAGATCTGTTAGCTGGACGGAAAACAAATGCCTGGAAAGCCTTCAAAGGAGTTGTTGACAATTTTCTGGACAATTACAGAGCTCCAAACTACATTCAGGTGGTAGACAATCTTCTCAAAGCATACAAGACAATGAAGTGCAACATGTCAATCAAGATTCGCTTCCTCCACTCACACTTGGACTTCTTCCCCACAAGCCTCTGCGCTGTCAGTGACAAACATTGTGAAAGGTTTCACCATGACATTGTAACAATGGACAAACGATACAAGGGCAACTGGTATTCGTCAATGCTTGCTGACTACTGTTGGACACTGAAGCGTGATGCACCAGACACTGAATACAAAAAAAAGGAGCAAAACATTTTTAGTTCTGTTGAATGTAATAGCTTGTGCTAAACATAAACATGACTAAATACGTTATTGTCAGTAAACATATAAATGTTTATTTCTCAGAGTTCCTATGTGATATAGAACCAAAACTATATTTGTGCATACCTGTCACCATCAGCAAAAACCTTTCAGGAAGCAAGACTTTAAAAAATGTGCAGTGATATCAATGTCCAATATGGGTCATAGTCAGAGGTCTAAACAGGAATCTTTTTTTCATTTATTCAAGACATGCACATATGGTCCTGGACCACCCAGTGTCTTGGATAAACAATAATGTAAAAAAACATTGGTTTCAGCAGAGATATACTATAGCTCTTACAAGTTCTTAGCGCTATGTTAACATTAACGTGGGCAAGCAGTTACTGTACAGACCATTAATTTGCCCCAATCACTCCATAACTGTTCTGGTTCATAATATTTGTTCATTTGTCAAAATCTTTTTGCTGATAGCCAGAATGTTTGTCACCATTGTTCTTGTCTTGGACTCATTTTGGCTCAAACTAAAAATACTCACTTAGTGCCCAAAAGCAAAGGATTGATTATAGTTCAACCATGCCATAACTCAGAGCACACTAAACAGTGATCTATGAGTGGCAACATTAAACAGTTTGTGTTTTTACAACGTATTTTACAAAGTTAATGTATTTACACCATTCTTCTGTAATTTTTTATGCTCATAACTCCTTTTTTTTGATGTATACATATAAGTGTATATATGTGAATGCCTTATAATATTTCAACATTTGTGCTTAATTATTGTGCATTTTGAAGGTGTGTATATAAGTGTGTAAGCTTGAATGTGGTATGTGTTTGTATGCATGGGTATGTGTGTTTTGAGTATATGAGGATTTGTGTTTACTGTTTGACCTATGGTTTGTATGGTTAGTAAAAAATATTTGGAGATTAAACCCCTCCTGACGAGGCTTTGTAGTCAATGTAGTGGCAATTTGTGTGTGTTCAATTGTGTGGCAGTGTTATGCATGGTTTCATACAATTCTACAGTTCTTTGTTTTAAATGTCATTAGAACACATTTACAAACATATACAGACAGAATGACCCTTTTACTGGTTATTTTTTCTAATCTTTTTGCATTAGGTGAATGGAGTGAATCTGCGCAATGCCACCCATGAACAGGCGGCAGCTGCACTGAAGAGGGCTGGCCAGACAGTTACCATCATCGCCCAGTACAGACCAGAAGGTACTAGGAGAGTTTAGATTTGTTTTGAGGATAGTGTGCTGAACAGTGAGGTGACACTAACATACATGTACATTTACACAGCAACACTGATGGCCAGGTGGTTTGTTATGTTTGTAACTGATTAAGGACTCCACCATTTATGAGATGATACTGATACAGTCATGAAATGATAAACTTTTAAATGTTTTGAGCATGTTTTATGTCTTTAGTTGTTTGTCTTGTTTGCTATGTGGAGGAAAATTGAACAAAGCTTCTATGCTCTGCCTATACTTTTATTAGGTCATTAGTTTGTTTTTGTTTTGCTGGCTCGTAAATAGCGTACCTTTTACATGGTTTGATCACTTACATTTGTAATATAGCCATGGCTGTAGTCCCCTGTAGTGTGTCTCTTTAAGGCAGGTAGACTTTAAGGTGCCTCGCCCAGTTCATAAGAAAGGAGCATAGTTTGCAAACGAGGACAAGGGTTGGTGGATGCTGATTGGTTGGTTTTAGATCTAGTTGAGCAGCCTTTCTTTTACTGCATTCTCAAGGGATCCACCATGCGGGTGGAAGGACTGTGTTCAGCTCGCGTGGTGGGGCACTGGCAGCATGCTGGCGGATCTTCCTGATCGGGGGGAGGTCCAAGGGGTGCACAAAGGGAGGGAGCGGCGTAAAACTCCTGAGTTAAAGTGGAGAGTACGAGAAGACTTTGACCTGTGAAAACCCACACACAGCGGTGTTGTTATTTTGTGCAGCCTCCAGGGGATGAACAGACAATGATCTGCTGTCGTCCTGAACTCCGTGTGTGAGTAGAAGCCGCCTGAAAGGAAAAACCCGCGCCTTAAGTAAAGCGAGGCAGCGAGTGTGCGCCTGTCCGGCCGAGGTGCTCTGTGAATGGGAGGAGCATATCAGGGAAGAGCGGAACGCCTTCAGCCTCGTTTTTATCTGTATTTTCATCTTTGTTGGAGAGCAAGAAACCGACGAAGCTGTCTAAGCAGTAATATGTCCGGTTATTGGTACAGTTTCCTCCACGCCGCGGTTTCTAGTCGCTGTATTTTCCCCAGAGTGGACTGAAGTAAAAGGGGACCGCGACAAACACGGCGAACAGAAGGGAGTTTGGCCGGTAAGAGGACCCGCTTTACAACGAGGGCAAACTGCACCACGATACACACGCACACCGTCGGCTGTGTGTAAAATATACGTTACCGCTGAAGTATGAGAAAGTAATGGCACAAGTTTTGTTCAAGTGAAGTGTTCCTGCTTGGCTACACTGACTTTTGTAGACATTGAATGATCTGAGGTGAGGTGAGCGCTTGGTTTCATCTGTAAACACTGCATTGTTGTTTGGTCTTTAGATTAGCTTGTGTTTCTGGTGCATTGACGATTTGGTAGTATTATTTTTGTATCATTATTTTTGTGCGCAAACTAGCTAGTAATCTCACGTGTGTTTTCAGTTGCCATACTTGAATAGGTGAGCTAGCTAACTTTGTTAGCCGCCTGTTATTAACACTTCCAGGCTTTTCAGCTGCTGCGCAAACTCACAGTGGCTGTCGGTGCTGAACATGGTTGTCATGGCAAATGAAGTGTCCTAAGGCTTTGGCCTTTGGACTGTTGTTTATTCAATACCGACAAGGAAAACATATTAATAGTCGTTCAAATCCATGTTAAAACACATTATGACAATTTTTGAATGTTTATGACTGGACATTTGGTGTTAGCTGTCAGACTAGCTCACCGAGTCAACGTGAATACAGGCCGCAAGCACAACAGGTGCGTAGAAAGCCACACTCAGGAATTTCTACAGATCATTTTCTCAATTTTATTGCCTTCATTCGACATAAACATTTAGTGAAATGTTTTTTTTTGGTGTGTTGCTACTGTTTGGTATCTAATTGCAACGAATGAATTATTACTTTGGGGTCTGCCATCTCCTGTAACTCATTTCCTTGATTCCATTAAAATGGCAAAAAGTCAGTAGCAACACTTTTAAATGATAAAACCCACACAAACCGCTCACAGTGGATTTAAAATCCTAACAGCATAGTAAACAGGTCTGACTGGGTTGTAGTATGAATTCTCCTGTGTAAACTATGGGTGGAATGTGGCAGTAAGTTATCTGTTGCAGCATGCTGTTCCTCTTATTCCTGATCTCTTTCAAATGCTCCTGGAATATAATCGGCCTGCTTCTTCCTCCCAGGGGCTTGGATATCTCCACAGAAATAGAAGTGATATCTTAATTTGGGCCAGAATAGCATATTAAATTATGTGGGACTGGAGGTTAAGTCTTAGACTGCCTTCTATAAAGGAGAACAAGAAGTGGTTGTTTTACTTATTCACCTATGTTTATTGAATGATGTTTAAGCGTTCACTCCTTTTGACACACTTTGTGTTATATACGTGAGCACTTTATTGTTTTTGGCTTTCTGTATGAAATGTACAATATAAATCAATTTCCCCTTTCATTGTTCAGCTCTCTTGGGTGCTTTGAAAGGTACTGAACAGCATTGCAATGCAAATTAGTAATTGGTCAATCATAATCAGCCTCATGTTAGCAAAGAATTTTCTTTCTGTTATGTTGCCTTTTGTTTTTTACACTTTAAACTTCAGCCAGTGCTTTTCACCCTTTTGACCTAACTAGTCAGCATGTCCCGTGCCCAGTTTCCTGTTGGACTGGCCAAGGCTGCTGGCTCAAAGAGCAGCTGGGGTAACTGAAGTTGCTGTGATGGTTCGGTCATTGATTCCTCAGATGTCTGTCTGGGCACAGTGCCTAGTCTTTCTCTGAGGGACAAGAGGCTTGGCCATCTTACAAGCATTTCTAATAGAAGCCCAATATTGAAGTCTCAGTTCCATACTTTCATTCTTCCACCCTTCATTCATTCATTCATTCGCTTACTGGGGACGGGCTAGTTTTTCAGAAAGGGTTGATCTGAAGTTAAGTTTTATATGAAGAGCCCTAGCTTGCATATCAGTGTCATACAAAGACTTTTTGTTCTCGCAGCCTTACTACGTAAATATTGCATGTCGCATTTTTTGTCCATGATAGTTTTATAGATAAAGAGGGTGCAAATGCTCAGTGCAAAGAAATTAAGCCTTTGCTTCTTATTAAAATAAGTGACATGTGAACAATATCTTTATTTATAAAGATTTCTGACCTTATGAGGTCATTGACAATACAAGCCTTACATTTAACCACAGTGTTTTGCTTGTTGTGCCTTTGACTCACTTGGCATGTGATGGCTAGTACATATGTCATGTAGACCACAGCTGAGCTACTGTTGGCTGTTAATGAGTCCCTGCGGGCAAACATTTGTACGTTTGATGTGTTTGTTTCTGACCTGTGGTATAATCTGCTATATTATGTGAAATAAGTTTATTGTCTGCCATGAGTGTTAAGTAGTCACAATTCTGCCTACCTATATTAGTCTAATGGTGTGAGGGTGTCGAGTTACTTTGCATTGTGTAATGTGCAGGGTAAAAATGGTAGCGCATGATGCTACAATTTGATAGGTTTCCTTTCATGTTCATTATTCAGTGCTGTTTTATTTTTCATGTTCATCTGTGAAGACCTTTTTAGAGAGTATTCAAAGTGTCCTTGGATTGGTTCAGAAAATTTAACTGGAAAAAGAGTTCATCATAACAGCTAACTTGTTTTAGATATATACACCCACAACAAGTGTCCTAGCTGAGAACTCTCATGGGTTTTGTTGTTAAGTGCTGCTGTTTTTCTCCTTTCTCAGGCCTTGTCTCCTTTTCTGTGCCTGTGTTGATTGGTTATTAAGCTAGCGGCTGCAGTCAGACCACACTGCCGCAGAGGTGTAGCCTACATGTTTAATCAAGGGCCTCTTGTACAGTCATGCGTCATGCTTCAGTAGTGCTCTAGAAACAAATTTTTCTTGTTCTCTGAATGAGAAATGATTACATTCAGACATTTGTTGGAGGTCTTCATTCCATTAAACTGAATAGTGCATGTTCTACTTAATTACTATGCATAATTAATTACCTGGCAGGAGATATTAGAGCATATCTCATGTAGATACATGATTAATATCCATCTGTTCCTGAGGTCATTAATCAGTGTGCAGTAGGCTGCTGTGTGCGCTGTGCGAAATGGACAACATGCATTATTTTAATTTCTGCACAATTATTTTTCATTTTTAAGTCGTGAAATTATGTGCTGTGTTTTTAAAGTACATTTTATGTTTTTGCAGAGTATAGCCGTTTTGAATCGAAAATCCACGACTTGAGGGAGCAGATGATGAACAGCAGCATGAGCTCTGGGTCTGGCTCCCTGCGCACTAGTGAAAAGCGCTCCCTCTATGTCAGGTAACTAACACATGTCAAACTATTCTTTCTGCATTTATTTTAAGCCATTTAATGCAGCTGAATGGTCTTCTGTGGGACTGAGTTCTTCATTTATTTATCCTTATACTATGTTTCAGTAAAATGTATTAAATGCATTGAAATGATCTTTAAAGTAGTTGGATAGTTCATTTGGGATTTCTAGAGAACATTGTTAGCTTTGTATTGCTAACATAATTGAATTTCTTGTTTAATTTCTAGTAGTAAATTGAAAATCATTTTGTTCCACAACTTGTATACTACCATCCATAATGTTTGGGACAAAGACACATTTTTCTTTTATTTACCCCTCTGCACCTTTTAAATTTCAAATCAAGCAATTCTGACATGATTACACTGCAGATTCCACACATTCATTTAAACTTATTTGCATTTTAATTTCACCATGTAGAAACACTTTTCATAACGGCCCCCTCATTTCAGTGCACCGTAATGTTTGGGACAGTTAGTTTCCCAGCTGTTTGTGATTACTTAGGTGTGTTTCTTTGTTTCATTAGTGCAGTGACAATATATTTAGGCTTGATTCTGCCATTTGAAGTCTTTAGTTGCCGTTATTCAACATGAGGAGAAAAACTGTGCAAATGAAGTCAAAGAATTATTATGTAGCTGAAAAACAAGTTTTGTGACATAGATCAAACCAAAATCAACTGTCTAGAATATTATTAAGAAGAAAGAATGCACTGTTGAGCTCTGTAATCACAAAGGGACTAGTAGGCCATAGAAGACCTCCACTGCTGATGACTGACAGAAGTTTTTTTTACTATGGCAAGGAGAAATTCTCAACCCTCTGCCCAACAGATCAGAAACACACTTCAGGAGGCAGGAGGCAGGAGTTTTTTTTGTCAGTGACTAATATCCACAGAAGACTTTGTGAACAGAATTCAAAAGCCAACATTGCAAGACACAAACCACAAAAACAGGATGGCTAGATTAAATGAGCAAAAATGTGTTTTGAAGAGCCTGCAGAATTCAGGAAAAAGGTTTTATGGATAGATAAGACCAAAATTAATGTGTCTGAATGATGGCGAGAGCAAAATGTAGAGACTAAAAGGAACTGCCCAAGACTGCCCTTACCTGTGATCAGTTGTAATTGTTTTGTTGTAATGGGATTAGTAAAACATAAAAAAACAGCTGTGCCTGGAGCGTTCCAATTGCAGGTTAGTGACCACAAACAACTGACTATGGGTGGCCAGCCACTTTCAAAACATTTCGGGGATAGTTGTGGACAGATATATGGCATTAGAGGGATACAAAAAAATCTTATCAATCTCAAGGAGCCCAGTAAAGTTCATAATAAAAATGTGGCAAGTGTTTGGTACTACTAGGACTCTCCCTGGATCTGGCTATCCCTCCAAACTGGATGGAAAAGCAAGGATAAAAAAGGCTACAAAAACTTTGAAGGAGTTACACGAGTTTATAGCAGAGTGGTCATTGTGTGCATGTGACAACAAATTCACAAGTGCTCCATAATTGTGGCTTGTTCGGGAGGGTAGCAATAAAGCCAGTTCTCAAGGAAGGTCATCTTAAGGCTGGTTTTGAGTTTTGCCATAAAGCCCCTTAAAGATTCAGATGGCAAGTCGAACTATTTAGTCTCAATTCCAAATGGTGGAAATCCAATGAAGCTCACCACCCACAACACACAATGTCTACAGTAAAGCATGGAGGTGGCAGCATCCTATTGTGGGGGTGTTTCTCTGCCACAGGGCCTGGGGTTGTTGTTAGGGTAGTAGGAAAAATGGACAGAGCAAAACACTACTACTAAGAATTATTAATTTAATTAATTCCCTCTGCCAGAAAGTGGAAGATGGGCAGAATTGTCATCTTTCAACATGACTAACCTGAAGCACACAGTGACTTCAATCTCTCAGTGGCTGAAGGAGAAAAAAGCCAATGTCCTTGTGTGGCTTAGTCAGAGCCCAGACCTAAATCCCATTGAGAATCTGTGGAAAGATTTGAACATAGCAGTCCACCAACACAAACTTGAACAGTTCTGTAGGAATGGGAAAATATTGTTCAATCTAGATGTGCAAAGTTGATTAAGAAGTATCCTAATAGTCTCAAGGCTGTCATTAAAGCAGAAGGTGGTTCAGCAAAATATTGACATTGGGGGCTGATTATATTGATCTCTGTATGTATTGTTTTATTTTTTTTATCCATTATTATTTTAAAAAAAATAATTTTTCTGAACTGTAGCTGTGATCTTTTTTACTTGCTTATTGTAGGTTATATTGAGTAAGTAAAGCTGGGAATTTTTGTTGTCTGTGCATTTAAGGCTATAAATAATGATAATAGATCTTTGGGGGGGGGGGGGTAATTCTTTTCTACACACACTGCGTGTGTATGTATATTAATGGCAAGAAATGTGATTATGTGAACCTTTTGGAATGTCATGGGTTTCTGCATTGTCATAAAATGTTAGCTGATCTTCATTTAAGTCAATGGTAATGTCAAAAATAATGTGTTTAATAGCAACAACTCATATATTTTTATATTTGTATTGAGAGCAACTATTGCTAATGGAAAAAGTATGTGAACCCTTTAGTTAATGACATTAAAACAGCTAGTTCGTGTACGTACCTTGAGGCTTGTTAATTAAATGAGTTTGGAGCACAGCTACTTTGAGCTATGTTTTAAGGTTGCCCCACACATGAAGAATATGCTTATGTAAACCATGCCTTGGCCAAAAACCTTCAGTGGATCTATGTACAAGAATGGTTGATTTTCATAAAGCTGGAAAGGTTACAATGTGATTTCAAAGACTTCAGAGATTCACCAGTCTACCAGATCTACAAATGGAGAAACTTTTGTGACTAGCTACTCTACCAAGAAGTGGGCACCCAGTCAAAATGACCGCAGGAACACAAGGAATACTCATCAATGAGGTAAAGGAACAAGCCGAAGTGACAGACTTCATTGAAGGCATCATTGGAACTGGCTAAACTCTGTGTTAATCTCGCGAAGTCTACAGTACCGAAAACACTGAACAAGCAGGGTGTCTATGGGACGACACCATGAAGGAAGATGTTGCTTACTGAAAAAAACAAGCTTCAAATTTGAGAAAAGCACATTGATGCACTACATCGGTATTGGCAAAATACCTAAAACATTGTAGCAAGTCCACAACAGAATGGTTTCAGAAAAACAAATAGAGATGCTATGGAATAACTTGAAGAGAGCCATACATGAGACGTCCAAAAAATATAACCGAGCTAAAGCAGTTCTGCCAGGAGGAATGGAATCGGATTCCTTCTAAACAATCTGCAGGTCTGATCCACATTTACAGGAAGCTCCTAGTTGAGATTATTTCTGCAGAAGGGTAGTCAACCTGTTATTAATCCCAAATGTTCACATACACTACTCGCAACAATGACATATTGGGCTTTCGGTTGAAATTTCAGGATGAACCTTTACAGGTGAACTTAATGTGACCATCCCTATACTTTTGAATGCACATGTCCAACGGTTCAATGTTTCAGTACTTTTTCTTCTTTAACAAAGAACTTAATGGCAAAATTCACAACAGCTGTTTGAAATGTATTGATCAATACATTTCCTGGTTCAATCAGAATAAGTTTTTAAACAGTAAGTTTTGACATAATGACACCAAGACAACACCTAACAATTGATCATCCGTATCTCACCATTGCAAGACTTTGCGAGACAAACAGGATGTTCTCAGACGCATGAAGGATGGGATGCTATGTCTCAGCAGGCAATAAGTCAACTTGTGAACAGCATGAGACGTTGTTGTCAGGCCAAATATCCCTAACTTTTTGTGAGTAGTGTAATTTGTCCACCAGCAGTAAGAGTTACATTTACATTAGTTATTCAATTTGCTGACTCTTTTGTTTAAAGCGACTATGAGGTACAGGAACAGTCCAGCATTAATTCAGACAAGACAGCACTGATGTGAGAGTTACAAGAAGTTCAACACGTTCCTCTTGATCATAGAATACAGTGCAAATGGCAAGTGCTGCGACATTACTGTCTGAAAGTCTAGAAAGAGAATGACGCATTCCATGTTATCACTAAGAGCTTATGAGCAAGTCTATGCAGACAGCAATTGTGATAACTTGAACAACATTGACTATTAATTTCTAGTGGTGCTAAGAGTCTGCGACATTCCTCTTTGTCATTAAGTGCTTCAGATAACTACAGATCATTAGATGAAGTTAGAAAATTTGACACATGAGCTATAATTATCAAAGAGTACTAGAAGGACTGCAAGATGTTCATCATTAATGTAGACAAGAATCAGGGACTTGAATTTGATGTGTGCTGCGATGGGAAGCCAGTGTAAGGAACAGAGCAGTGGTGTTACTTGGGCCCAATTCAACTGGTTGAAGATCAGCTGAGCTGCTGCATTTTGAATCTTCTGCAGATGCTTGAGTTTGGTTGCAGGCAGACCAGTCAGCAGTGAGTTGCAGCAGTCCAGACGAGAATTGTTTTCAATAATGACAATTTTTATTGGTGTGTGTGATCATATGCATGTGCACACACCCCTAAATGAATCGTTACTCCCCTATAAACTAAAGGCTGTTGGTTTGGTTAGACTTCAGCACATGATTAAAACATTACTGGGTTGATTATGATTCAGTGTTTCTGTCTCTTCAAACCAAGTCGATGTTTGAATCATGCTGAAGAAGTCTACTCAAAACTTGTCTACAAATTTTGTGCCAATGTTCAAACATGTTTATTCATTTCAGTCGTAATGACTATTCAGTTTAGCTCAGCTTTATATCCCATAGTAGCCATCTTGACTACATTAATGACCGCAAACACTGACTCTGATGTTTGATGTTCATCCAATCATTTGTACAGCTTGCTTTAGCAAGTGGATTCTTGTCCATTATGAGAGTTTGCTCGGAGAGCATGTTTTAAAATGACAGAAATACTATTGAAAATCCATTTAATTTTGAAAAGTCTGTACACTATCTATTGGACAATACCGGTTGACATATTCATTTAATATTTTAAATGGCCAGATAATTGAACATAAATTGTGACTTGAAAAAGCTGATGGACAGTATCCAGAATTTAATGTAAGGTGATCTCACAGTGTGCAGAAATTATTTTCCCCTTCAATTTTAGTTATGTCCAGTATGCATCTGCAACTTAACACTGGAATAGAAGATCAGAGGAGTGAAGATTTGGTTATAAAACCCCCAAACTACAAGGTTTTCATTTTAAGATCACCTTTATATCAGGAAACACTTTTGTAATGTTGGAAGGAGAAAATGGACGTAAAATCTACTTGATTATCCTTTAGTGGAGATGAGGCATTACCTGTGATGTTACACATTTTAAATTGTTTTGTATTCCGATTCATTTATATAAAAGTTTAAAAATTAAGCAAAAGGTGCTCTACAGGCTGCCATACTCGTATGACCTTGAAACATTTTGAACCATGAATTATGCACAAATTATGCTGATAATGATAATTTAATAGGACCTTTATACACCTAATGTTATCAGGCAGGAAATATGTCACTTTGTTCCCCTGAGTGTTGATTGTTCTTTTTATGACTTTCTGGTACCATAATGATGTCATTCATTCATTAAGATTAGTTGATGAGTATTTGTTTGCAATCCTCTAAGCTCCAGTCAAGTCATTCTTACCTTTTTTCTAATTGACACATTTAATTAATTGAGAGTTGAGCATTAAAGAAGTCTTCGTAATCAATGTCTTATTTCTTAAATTTGTTCTTAAAACTGCCATTTGTCAGTTATTTCTACAAATATTCACATTAAATTTGTATAAATGTGCTTTTGAATCTGCTTATGCAAGAACAAGCCCCTAATAAGGAAACACTGGTAAACATTAGAATCTTCACAATAATCGTTTGTTTATTTTAAGGAATTATGGCCAAATGAACCAAATGTTGCTTTTGACAAAATATGTAATTTTTAACAGAAATGTCTTCTGCTGACCCTTTGTAATGTTCTGGTGATTTAGTCATGAGGAGGAGGAATGGGAGATTTAGGTGGGTCAGGAAAATTAGGATACTGATGAAGCAGTATTGCAAAAATGCATGTCTGAGTTTGAACTAATACAGAGGACAATAATACAGCAATTCAGACACCACTGATGAATGCAAGACGTGCTTGAACAGTTGGGCCTAAAATGACATTTGTCTTTGAGGGTTTATGAATAAGCTGACAGATATGTTTGCAATGCTGTCTTCTGACTGGTATGGTGGAAAAGCTATATGTAAATCTTGAATGTCTAGACTTAAAGGAGTTTCACATTCCTGGTTTCAAGGAGTGATTTGTTTTTATAGTTGACTATTCTTTAGATATGCATGCGTGTTCAGTATGAACTAAATGCAGTAAAAGGTTTTTGTTTGATCATAGTAACTAGAGGTTCTAGTATATCGCGGTTTGAATGATGTGGAGGTTAAACTTTGCTTTTCTACATGGGGATCACACTCTACAAAATGTTCAAGTTTTTGTGGGACCAAACTTGATTAGTATGTGGACACATGTGTTTTTACAGTTTACGTTATGCAGGCTGTCCGCTTGCTCAGGTCATAAACTCAGTGAACTAATGTTATGCTACACATGTGCTTGTTACTTATTCTTCTTATTTATTTTCATGCTGTATTTACTGCTTAAAGTTTTCACTGTAAGGAAACTTGCTCCCACAAGTCTTTGCCCTCACACACTCCTATCCCCACTATTTACTCTCTGGGCTTAAAGTCTGCAGACTACAGCCAGTCAGCACAGACTCAGCCCAGGAAAAAATGGCTTTAATCTGGGGTTAAAGTCATGTAGTGTTACCTTGGTTTAGGAGCTAATGCTCAGTGAAATTACACTCCATCTAGGAGTATCTTTTTAAGTTTTTAAGTCCAGTAACAATGCAATTGTCTAACACATTAGAACAGTTGACAAATCAACAGTCACTAACAAAGAAATTAAGTAAAAATTTATTTTTACTTTAACCTGTTTACTTTGACTCACTTGATGGGGATATATATAAATGTATTGAAAAGTTAAATTAGACTGACGTGTTCCCCGTAACATGACCATTCATTTAGTGAGTAGTTGTCATTTACACAGTGGATACAGTGTGTACTGAGAAAATAGGCTGTAGAGGAAGAGGAAAACCAGTAGAACAGGTTTTTTCTTTTCTTTTCTATGCCTTACCTGTCTGACAGGGCAGCAGTAGAGATCTGTGCTGGGTACAATGCGTGACTGCATGTTTTGTTTGTCCTATAATCTCATCTTTTAAAATATTACCCATCATTAGGACCCTCAAATGCTAGGGGTGTAATGGTTGATTTGGTACATTTGCACTCAACATATTGGAACAAAATGTATGAAGAAATATTACTGCAAAATCTACATTGTTAGAAGTGGGGAGACATTGCATGGATTAAACATGGCGAGTTGAGTTGATGATTGGTCCTGTTTGTTTTCAAATGCAGGCAATAAAATCATGATTTTTGCATTAGACATTAATGGCCAATTAATCAAATTGCCACGTTGTTGCATAGCAGTTTCCCTGCCATATACAGAGCTTTTCTGGGGACCCCTTTGAAATTGTATTTGTAGTTAATAGCTGTTATTAGAATATATAATAAAAATCTTTAATATTGTCTTTAAATTTGAATATTGTTTTGTGTTTTTATTTCTACAGGGCTTTATTTGACTATGACCGCACCAGGGACAGCTGTCTGCCAAGTCAGGGTCTGAGCTTTTCTTATGGGGACATCTTGCATGTCATCAATGCCTCTGATGATGAGTGGTGGCAGGCACGGCTGGTCACACCTCACGGAGAGAGTGAGCAAATTGGGGTCATTCCCAGCAAGAAAAGGTATTGGAGAATAAATCGCTGATATGATAAATAATAAATGATAAAATGCAGTTAATACATATAATATGCTTATATGTACTTACTGTAAGGGATCCTTGTGCTTTTGCTTTCAAACTCTTCAGTTTCTTGTGGGGCCCTAAATTTTTATTTCTTATTTACAGTCACAGGCTTCATTAAATAGCCAAGTATACACACACAGCACCTACACACAGAGCTCCATGTAATCATTATAATTAAATTAACATTCAACTTGAATAGAGCGAGTTCACAAAACAAGTATCTAACACAGCAAAGCGTGTAAAACAGGCAGTCGAGGACGTGCTTGGTGCTTGGGAAATAGAACAAAAACGACTCCATGTCATTTTGCAGGAGAATGTCAGAATGCAGTTGTCAATTGTACAAACATGTACTCTGGATGTTAATAACTTTAATTGAAGTAGGGCCATGTGAAACCGTTATCTCTTTGGGTGCAAAAAACATGATTGGGACATCCCTAGTTATTTCCATAGAAGATATGTGGACACAGGCCAAGGCTCAAAAATGGGGTCCAAGGAAATCCAGTAGTGTGAAAATACTTTCTCTATTTAGAGTCCAACAAAAAACCATCTAAAGCATGTTCCCAAAAAAAGTTAATTACCCCCCCCCCCCCTTTTTTTTTTGGACCTTTGGACGTGCTGTCATATTTTAAAGCATACAGTGTCTGTGGTCGTGCTAGTGGTCCCCCTTAAACAACCTGTGATACTACAGAGAAAAACGGACCACAGTGTAGTCAATAAACCCCTGATTTAAAAAGGCCATGTTTCACACAATTTTCCTCAATAAATTTTTCTGTGAGGTTTACATGAGTAATGCAGGCATAGTGGCTGATCTTGTTTGGCTGCTTATAAAAGTAGCTAAGAAGAGCCTTTGAAATAAACACTGAAATGTTTTGCTTTACAGGGTGGAAAAGAAAGAGCGAGCCCGGTTAAAAACTGTCAAATTCCATGCTAGGACGGGCATGATTGAGTCCAACAGGGTGAGTGTGGTCGAACAGCATCTCTCTCCCTCCCCAAGCCATTCCCTCCCTCGTCCAGTTTTGGCCACGTGGTAGCTGACCCACTTCCCCCCTGATTTTGGGAATAGGAGCCTTCTCATTGTAGTCAGAGGACAGGAGGCTCCTATTACAGAGACCTCTCATTTCTCACTGGGTGTGTAGAGATCTCTGATCTACATGCACACAGAGGAACTCATTCAAAGACTTATTCATACACTTGTGCCATCATCATACCTTAGTGACGGTGAGGGGTCTGAACATTTCTTGTTATTCTTCACTCATGATTTGTGTTGACCTTATGTGTTTTTCCCTCTTTGGGAATAGCACAGTACATCCAGTATTCCCCAATGTAAAGATTACTGCTACCACATCCTCTTTTTTGTTGCATTCACAGTTCAGGTGACCGTGTTGTAATACATACATTTATTATGAGAATGTGAATTCATGTTTTCTTTTTTTAGTGTTACATTTCTGTAATATGTTTCACTTGTTTGAATCCATTGTCTGCTTTACATTTATTTCCATCGTGTTTTTTTTGTTTTGTTTGTTTGTTTTTTTGCATGCTTGTGTTATTTGTGGGTGTGCTGTCTGCCGCATTGAAATCCATTCTGTTCTGTTTGTTTCATCTTTCATTTCCACTCCCTTCACCTGGTCGTCTCCCAGCAGCCAGTCAAAGTAAAGCGCAAAAAAAGCTTCAACCTCTCTCGCAAGTTCCCCTTTTACAAGAGCAAGGAGAATATTGTGCAGGAGTTGGTGGAATCTGAACGTGAGTATGAGTTTGTGAGTGGGGGGTAAGGGCTCTAATGCTGTCCTTCATACTTCATCCTCCTCTCACTGTCACTCACTCCAGGGACGGCGTGCTGTTGGCTCTTGTGGCCTGTCGTCATCCCTTTATGTCCCCCTCCCCCTTAGAGACAGCAGAGGCAGAGTACTCCCTGGCCTCTCTGCGCTCTGAGAGGGACCTCAGGTGTCTGCTGCTCACTGGTGTAGAGACAAACTAATACTCTAATGCTTTGCTTGACTTGGTCTTTTTAAATTTACCTTTAAAATTGGTGTTCTTTACTGTTAAAGCAGCAACCTATGCGGTTATTCTTCTGCATTTGTTGTTTGCCCAGTTAATTTGATTTTGTATTCCAATGTATAGAGGAACAGACCCTGATCTTTCAAGCACAGCTGGTTTGTGTTAGTCTACCTCCATCCCCAGGGAACACTACACCTCTATTTTCAACTTCTCACTAACATCTTTTCTTCTTCCTGTCTGCTCTCTTCTTCTCTTCTTTGTTTCTGCTTTCACCTGTCGGGACACTCAGGACTTCCCAGGGTTAAGCGATGACTTTTATGGATCAAAGAGTTTGAGTAAGTGTGTGGTTATACTTGTCAAGCAGCTGCCCCTTGAGCTCAGAATTAGCTAACTGACTGGCAATAGCTGTGCCACACACAAATGTCTTTCTCCCTTTTCTGTTCTTTTAAGAAAAGTGTTCCTGTTTAACTCAGTCAGATTGTATATGATGACAGCTGTGTATCGTTTAGAATGCTGAAGGTCACTGAATGATACTGTGAAAGCTGTTCTCAGACCCAAAATACGCCCATGCTTAATTAGCTTCTGGCAGACGGGCTTTGGGCTTCATGTTTTTAGACTTCCAGCTCAGCTTAGTCATTTTTCAAATGTATTGATCATTTTATAGCAGGAGTGCACAACTCTAGTCCTGGAATGCCAGTTTCTGGCAGTTTTGTGATTTCCCTGCTTAAACATGCCTCCTTCAATTCACCTGTGAATAACCAGGTTTGGTGGATCGCTTCAAGTATGGGAACTACCAAACTGTTTTAGTGTGTGTGTTGTCATGAATGATGCTAAATAGATTTTGTCCAAAATTCTATAAATGTTGTGCTACAAAATATCTTTGTTTTGAAGAAGACCAGCCATGTAGTTTACAATCATAGCTGTCTAGCCACCCTAGATCTTCCACTTGCACTTCACACCTGTGTTGTTCATGAAAGACATGAGATGGTTTCGCTTTGGTTGACAAAGGCAATTCTGGGTGCAAATTATTGTGCATTAAAGATATATGCTGGATGGATACATGAAATGCTGGGAGGCCATTTCACAGAATAAATCTTTGGTCCGATAAGAACAGAATAGTCAAAAAAATCTTATTGTACTGTACTTATTGTATTAACTAAATCAAACAAAACAAATTTGCCATCTCAGTTGTCACAGGGATTGAGGTGTGCGTGCGTGCGTGCGTGTGTCAGTCAGTCATTTGATTCCTGCAAGGAACTGAATAGCAGGGTGTTTACTTTGGCATGAGTGGCAGTATCTGATGTAGCCAACACGAACAAGGCCATAGGAAGCCCTGACCAGGGAATCCAGGTCACTTGGGACTTTGTAGGAGGAAATACTTAATTTCCTATTACTGTTACCTCCTTCCACTTTCCTATAAAGGAAGTAGTGGCAGTGTGTGTGTGTAAAGCTATTTTTTCTCTTTCCCTGTGCTTTTTTTATTTTCTGGTCTTAGCATAATGGTGAGGTTTTTGTATTTTTGTTTACAGATAAAATGCAGATCAAGATAACATGATGTAATACAACAAAGTATAAACCTTTCTTTTCTTCCTTCAGAGTGCTTGACATCCAATACCAGTGACAGCGAGAGCAGCTCCAGTAAGTGCTTTTGAAAATGAGGTTATATGCATTTACTACATTTCCACGACATGCCCTACATAATTATTGGCACCATTTTGTAAAAAATAAAAATTAGTATAAGGATTTAGAAAAAAAAATGCACCTTTAGGTGAAGTACCTAAAAAGAAAAGAGGTTGGGGATGAGGGAGAGTATGTTGCTCCTCATAAGTCAGGGAACAGCTTTAAAAGTAACTACTTGACTAAAGTTTTTTGGGGTTTTTTTGGTCTTAGGGCAGTAATTTAAAGTGTACATCAACGTTTTTTATTTCTCCCTCCCTGCCCAGAAAGGACAGGGGGGAAGGGGCTTTTTAAAATTTCCCTTCTCCCTCATCGCCTTTTTTTGATGCATTTCACTGCTTGTTGTACATATAACTAATCATGTGGCGAATAAACTTCTTGAACTCGAACTTTTGCAAACTTCAGGTAAATCCAGTTTCTGCCATGGCCATTTCAGTCCACTGAGCTAAAACCCCTTTGAAAAGGGGCTGAGCAGATTATTGCACAAGAGAGGGTCTAGGACTCCGCATGGTCTGGACAGATTTAGGGTGCAGTTAGTCTGCATTTAACAATACTGGTTTGGTAATTTGAGCAGGTGTGAACGTTGGATGCATCCTAAAAGAACAGCACTTGACCCTTGAGAGCAGGTGGAAATGAACTCTAGAGCAGTTTGTTTTGTGTCTTGAATGTAATCCAACCTGAATCTGACACATCTACCAAGCGTACTCCAGCTAAAAAGCTAAAAAATGGAGAGCACCGTTAACATGTCCGACTTAACAAACACCTCTTCTGGATTAACATATTGACAGTAAACATGAAGGTTATATGCTTAATATTCCTCTTTTTCTGCCTTTGCTAAGTGTGAATCCATTCAGTATTTTCAAAATGTTCCCTAAAAATTCATTCAGCACTCCTGTGTAGTGTCCAGATAATGACAATGGTTATGAACAAATTCCAGCTCTGTTGTTAAATTGCATAGCGACATTTTTTCCAATAAATAAGCACTAAAGTGAAGAGGGTAACTTTTTCCTGTACTTGCTTACTTTTTCCTGCCCATGAAGCAACTTGTGCCTTGTGAACTATAGTTGATGACCTTTGTTTGCTTGGATTTTTGTCTGATGTGAAAAGAAACCAAGCCAAGTGGGAAATACTGATTTAATTGATTCAGACTTGAGCAAACAAACTGTAGACAAGAAGCACCATTAGAAACCCCGCTCTGTATTCTCCAACCTTTATAAAACGTTGAAGCAGAAAGATCTCATACTGTTTTGAATGATCTATTCAAAATATTTTTTGATTTTGTTTTAAATACATTTATTACAATTAAAACCTTGTTGATTCTTGTTTTTAGAGTGTGAAATTACATTACTCCTCTTTTTTTTAAACTAATGTTTATAAGGAGTGCCAGTAATTATGGAGGGCAGTGTCAATATTGGTGACAATTCTGTTTCATTTTATTGTTCTGCAGAAAGCCAACCTTCAGTGTTCAGTTTAGTGCCACTTTTTGTGTTCTGGAAGTAATGCCATTTTCAGTTGTAGGATATCCTTTATGGAGGGCAGTAGTAGATTTATTCAGTTTGTTAAATGTTTTCAGTTTATTTACAATGTGAAAATGTATTTTGTGTATTTTGACTTGTTTATCTTTCAGAAGGACAAGAGGATACAATTTTATCTTATGAGCCAGTGACACGGCAAGAGAGTAAGTGTTCAGTTGTTTGTGCAATGTCTTTTTTAATTTTATGTTTTAAATGTATTTTTTTTTTACTGTACTTTTGTAGTGGTTTAGAGGTGTTCTTATGCTCCTCTTCTTTTAGTCCACTACACAAGGCCTGTTATCATCTTGGGCCCAATGAAGGACAGAGTAAATGATGACTTGATTTCAGAGTTTCCTCACAAGTTTGGATCTTGTGTTCCTCGTAAGTATACTGAATGTCTGTAGGAAAATGTTACTTTAAGAACTTTAAGTGAGCATTCATGTTTTAGCTTTACAAAGAAATTAACTTGGGTGTTTAAACCCTCCATTCTCTTAGATACAACTCGTCCGCGGCGAGAAAATGAAATGGATGGACAGGATTACCACTTTGTGGCCTCAAGAGAGCAGATGGAAAAAGACATTCAGGACAACAAGTTTATTGAAGCAGGCCAGTTTAATGAAAATCTGTATGGGACCAGCATCCTATCTGTTCGGGCAGTGGCTGAGCGGGTTCGTATGCATGTTAATGCAAATATACCTGAGCATTTTAACACATTTCTTAAATACTTGAACTGTTGTAACCCATTGCAAGTATTGTTTGAGTGTGAAATGGTCATTCTTTATGTTGTAGGGGAAGCACTGCATCCTGGATGTATCTGGAAATGCCATAAAACGACTCCAGCAAGCACAACTCTATCCAATTTCCATTTTCATCAAGCCAAAATCTGTTGAAGCCCTAATGTGAGTTTAGAATGGGCAGTGTGCATGCATACATGTTAACAAAACCTTGTATTTCCAAAATCATAACTTTATTTTATATAGAAGAATGTAAAGCATTACGTTTTGTTCATATATCATATTGTAGTTATATATGTCTACATATATGTAGTTATCACAGTTCATATATTTAATATTAAAGTTGTTCTTTGTACATTTGGACAGTTCCTTATAACTATTTTACACAATTAGGAATGGGCAATATAATTGTCAACAGAATTATTGTGAGGATAAAAACCCTCATTGATATGAAGGTAGAACCCATCCAGTCCATGTTTTGACATTCCAAATAGCAAGTAGGACCGCGCCGTTACAAACAAATAGTAAAACATGAACACAGCTTTACTTTGTTTGGTTTGCTTACTGCATCTTCTATATGCAATATTTTGTCATGCAAAAGGGGTTTTCAATTATTTGTGTGCAGATTCACTTCATTTTACATGAAGTGAATCATTTTACAGTACTCTTTTTTAAAAATATATTTGCTTTTCAAGAAATCTTTCTAAAAAAAACAACAACCCCAAAACAATTGATATTCTTGTTTTTTGTTTGTTTAACAGGGAAATGAATAAGAGGCAGACATATGAGCAAGCCAATAAAGTTTTTGATAAGGCAATGAAGCTTGAACAGGAATTTGGAGAGTTTTTCACAGGTAACTTTTTTATAAGCTTAATCAAATTCATGTACCTTATGTTACAGCAACTATTGACACCCCCCTCCACACACACACACACAATCTGTAACTTCTTTCTAATATTTAACAAATACATTGTTTGCCGTTATTTCCTCTCTTCACAGCCATAGTCCAGGGTGACTCACTAGAAGAGATCTACAATAAAATCAAACTGATCATCGAGGAGCAGTCAGGCCCTTACATCTGGATCCCATCCTCAGAAAAACTCTGAGCTTGCAGCCTCTGCTCCTCTGCTTGTGTGCGGAGTCCTATCCCAACCCAAGCCCTGCTCCATCCTGAGTCCTCTCCTTCCCTTTTTACTGATATGTTTCATATCAAGTTTTAGTGTCATCATTATGTTACTCTCAAATGAAAAAGTCTTATCACCATTACTGTGACTGTGCACACCCCTGCATGAGTTTCTCAGCAAATTCATTCAAGACTGGAAATGCCGTTCCAAATGAATTTTTTGTCATGTAAAACAAAAAGGGAAAATGAATGAATCCTTTGTATGTTTGGATGGACTTGGGAGGAGAATGCCTCAAGATGAAGGAGTGGGGCCTGGGATTATAAGACGTTCCTTGGACATGGACACTGAAATGCTGGAACCCTGTATATGTTCCTTGTTACATTATAAAGAGGAAGATACTGAGCAAAGACCAATAAGATTTTCTACAAGGACTATACACAGATCAAACCTGTTGAAGGTACTGTTCATGGAGCTGTTGATCATGTTTATAGAAATTTAGTGGAGAAACTTTAGAAACTGGTGATCTCCAAGTAATCACAAGGCAGTTTGCTACTTGATCAGCTGCCGCTGCCAGTTCTTGTGGCGCAGTTGGTAGAGACGCCAATGATGGCAGAACAAATGGAATATGGGGTATGAATCTATACATTTATATTACTGAAATCACATGGTAAATAAAAATCCTATGGAGCGATTTTACTACATAATATTAAATACTACGGTACACATTTTACACTTCACTAGAATTGTCTACTTGGAGGGCTGTTAGAATTCATTTACTTGTCTTTGGGTTTTTGTGTTCTCTTTCTTGTGGTTTTTAGCTGCTCTGTAATAAAGATGGGGGTAGAGGGGTGTAACTGGGCTCTCTGCAGAACACCAAACTGCCTTATAATTAAAGAAAAATTCTGTAGAATTTCAGTAATTTTGGGGGGAAGCTACAAATTTCTCAAGTGATCTGTGCTTAATGGAAGACTCAAACTGTTCAGTGTTCTTTTGAGTTTTCTACTACTTATTGGAGGCCTAACTTGTGAGTGCAATAGACTTAAGTGTCTTATGTCTTTGAAATCCTTTTTTCCTCATTGCTTTTGTCTTAAGGGACTTATTTCTGAATTCTGATTTTGGCAGCCAAGGCTCCCCTCAAGTTGTTGAGCAGCAGACAGCCCATTTGCACTTTCTCTGCCTTCCAAGACTCTTCTCTTCAGACTGAACGGCAACATGGTACTGTCCTGTAAGCTGCCTAAGAAGGCAGCCTTAAAACGGGTAGAATCAAGACAATAATTGTATTGGATGTTCTTCTCAATATTAAAGAGTCGGTAGAGCCTGAACAGGCCTAATTTCCCCAGAACTCCAAGATGTTTTGATTAAATCTGTCATTTGTAATTATTTTACATACTTTTTTATTTTTATTTTCATTTGTTCATGGGCTGACATTACTGTGTTGAACCTTGTGCCACTGGTGAGCCTGGTAAGCTCAGGAGTCTGATGCTTGGATATAATCATTGAGCAGCTTAACAATGGCAATCACAATGTGATGGAAAACAGTTCCTGTCAATAGAATATTCAGCCAAATGGAGGAAAAGATTTGCCACCGAGCACCTAGACAAGTTAACAACTTCCTCTGTCTTGGCATAATTTGTGGGAACTAAAGCTAGGGTGACCCCCTCCTGTGTGCACTGATTCAGCAGAAGAGGGAAAAGTCCACCTGCAATGCTGGGCTTCACCACTTTTGAGGCACCATATGATGCATAAGAAAGGACTGTGCTGACTCATTGATACAGGATTGCTATCCCCCAAAACTTTCAGAATGACATTTTTTCCCCTTTCTGCTCTGAATATGATGGTTTCATACTCCTGGAGGTATAAGAACCAGACCAGCGTTTTCTTGCAAACAGGAGTTGATGAATTTACTGTGCTCTCAACACCCCAGCTCCTGTTTCTACAGGCATTTTCTGAGCAGGTGCGCTCATCTGCCAGGCACCTCCACTAAACCAGCGGTCATACCTGTTTCAAATCCAGAGTTCAGGGAATAATCGAAGGGAACAGAGCCATTTATAAACTGCTTACAGACTGTTTCAAAGGATGTGATAGCTGTAAAATGTAAATATCCCCCTCACTTGTGCTTCATGCATGTGTGAAACAACTGGGACAAATGTTTTATAGATCACAAATGTCAGGTAAGTAAACTTGAATTAATCTGAAATTAATTTCCATACAAATGTGCCGTAATGTGGATATTTCTCTAGACAAAATCAGCTGCCTATCAGAACACATTTTCTAGTCAGTTGGGAATTGACTTCCCTGAACTAGGACCTGTCTACTTGTGATATTTTGTGGAAATACTTGTCTGAGTGTATAGATAAATTGTTTTTTT
>JBBIGC010000033.1:2047936-2067923 GCA_037576955.1 Lepidarchus adonis
AAATATACACATCAAATATATATATATAAAGAAATGCAGAAAGCAACCTATAGGGAGATGAACCAGGAGCATAACTCACTCATTTAGTGTAAAACTGGCCCTCTGGTGTCATGTGGAAAAAAATATCACTGCTGACTGTTAATGTGTCTGGTGTCAGTCAGCCATGTCAGTAAAGCCCAAAGAATTTTCATTCATTGTACTCTTTCTACTGAGGTTGAATTCTCCACTGATTTTTGAATGATTCCACGATTACTGATGAGGGTGCCAGTATTTGCTCCAGAGAACTGACTAAATACACTTGAAGTGTGGGGCACAAGGGTTCTGGTTTGTCTTTTTGGATGATTAGTTGTTGATGTGAAAGCACATGTGGAGTGAGTGCTTGCAAGTATGAACTGATTGTACAGTGGTGCCCCCTCCCGTGAATACAAATGGTAGAACCTATCAGGACGCAAGGAAAACAAATCTTATATCCTGGTCAAGAGGGAACACAGTCCTAGATTTTATTGTTTGTTTATTTTTATTTATTTATTTTCTTTTTCTTTCTTTTTTGGACTGGAAAAGAATTTATTTGTTTGGAAATAAAATCTGTGGTTCTGTTAAAGACCTGAACATGTTTTTTTCCTCTCAGCATCCACCAGATAACATTGCTGGAACTCAAATTTTATATAACAGAATGGCAATTGCAGATACAATTTGTGAGTCAAATACAATGTTATGACAAATTAAGTTGTAAATAACAAGCAAATATGTGGCTAGAACAGTCAATATACTTCTGTTATCAGACTCTTCTTAGCTTTGTCCAGTCTGTCTAGCACCTCACTGTACAGACCAGACATCTGGAAAAAAACATACTTTGCATTTATCATTTTTACTCAGAACATTAAAATCTGTCAGTTCATTCAGGTTGTGGGAATTAACCAAACCAGGTTACTACTGAAGTCTACTTCTGGTCATAACTGCAGAGACCTCTATCTACCCCTCCCTTATCCATCATGGACTCATCCACCATGATACTACACCTGAGTCTGATAGCTCTCTTGCAGGGAACCCAAGTGGCGCAGGAAGCTCATCCCTAAGCCGCACCATTTCTCTGCCTCATGGTACTGGCCCAGACTGTACAACAGGATCCCGGTGTTCCATGCTCGGGTCAGCAGCCACAGGATTTCGAGTTCTGGGAAGTCTGACTGGAGGAAGAAGGCAAAGAACAGGCTACAAAACCCAAAAATGAAACTTTAATGACTACAGTGTTGTCTAAAAATATCCATTTTAATTTATTTGATCACGTTTAGTAAGTTAGAATTGTATGATTTAGGAATATGAATAATGTATGACATTCATTGTTAATGTTTTCCTTTACAGCTACTGGAGCTATTAAAAAATAACCATTGACATTCACAACACTTAATGTGTTGGTTCAGAAAAGAGCCACCAGTTAATTTAGCTTTAAACTAGTCCAAAAGGCAAGTGCTACAAAGATTCTCAATTAGAAATCCAAATTGGCAGGAAGACTTTAGTGAATGGAGCATCTGCTAACTGAAGTATAGCTAAAAGCCCATTGACAGAAACAGGAGATCCTTTCATAGATGGGGATAATTGCAAGGCTCAGCTACTGCAAGTCATGTGCCATTTGCTGAGTCATACTAGCCAACTCACTGTGGCTGTAATAATGGACAGGGCCTCTTCATAGTAAGCCCACACTTCCTCTAAAACACGGGGTTCCACTTCACACACACCACTGGGCAGAGACAGCTGGATCAGACTGTGCACACAGTTGCTTTTGGGTGCAATACACAAGAAAAAAAAAGTTCAAAGTTTTGACATTAATATGGTAAAATATGGCAATAAAATTATTTTTATATCTTTTTTTGGCTTTATAAAATTACCAACTGATATCACCTGCAGCGTGTCAAATCTGCATGTGGACCTTGTTTGTGTAGAGAGAGGGCAATTCTCAAGGCTTTCTTACATATTACTGGAAAGTGGGCTGGGGGTTCCATAGCTAAGGCTGCACAAAAACACAATACTCAGAAACCTGCAAACCTTGGAGCATATAAACTCTTAGAATTCTTTCAATTCTTCCTCTAATTTAAATTTAAAGTGCTAGATGTCAGAATAAAACAGCTACATGCTATACACTGGCCAGCCATCCCACCTTGTGCTGCTAAAACAAGCTCTGAGCTATACCATACGTAAGACCTCTAAAGGTGTTTTGGTGTCTGGAACCTAATCATTAGCACAAGATCCTTTAATGATGCCTTTAGACAGCCCTCAAAAGCTGTATTACATCTATTATCTCATTGCTTGTTCATCATTGTATAACCTTTAATAAGCATGAAGTCTGATCTTACTTTGTGTCTCTTAAACATGTTAACTTATCAACATAAGTCAACATAAATGTTTCTTTATTTAAATATTATGTCACATTAGTCTCTGTGCCTCTAAGATAATGCCCACATGTGGACACACCCATCTACATTACCTGCATTTGCTTGTAAGATTCTAACGACAGTGTGCTTTATACTTGTTGTTTTGTTACTTGGCACAATTCTTGGCTACTAGTACCTAAATTTCCCTTGGGCTCAATAAGGAACCTCTCTATCTCTTTAAGTCCTGTACATTGCAGGGTGGGTCTCCAAGGACTGAACTACCTTGATCAGCACATCCTAACATATCAACTGAACAAATGTGGCAGGGCACATTATGTTGATGAAAGAAGTCATGGCCATTAGGCAATACCATTGCCATGAAAGCATGCACTTGTTCTGTAATAATGTTTAGGTAGAGGGTAGGTATCAAAGTAACATCTACATAAATGCCAGGCCCTAAGATTTACTAGCAGAACATTGCCCAGAGCACCTCCACCAGCATGGATGCACATTAAGTTATGGAGTCCTTGTTTCATAGTCAGCATTAACTTGTTTTTGTTATTTCTGATTAAGTAACTCTTTTGTGGGATGGGATCAGGTGGGCTAACCTTAGCTCCCTACTTGGTTGCCTATGATCATATTGCCTGTTCACTGGTTGTTTTACCTTGGATAACTTTTGGTATTGATATTAATCACTGCTTACTAGCAACACTTTTTTACTCTGACATAGTCATCTAGACATCACAGTCAGGTCCTTAGTTTGTTCAACTCCTTACTGTTTTCCCATTTTTCCCATTCCAGCACATGAACTTCAATAACTGACTGTTCACTTGCTGCCTAAGGAATCCCACCTCTTGACAGGTGCCATCGTAAGAAGATGATCAATGTTATTCACTTCACCTGTCGGCAGTGTTAATGTTTTGGCTGATGCAGATATACACATGAATTCATATGTATATACATATGAATTCAGTAGCTACATAGATAAATGTTTATATCTGACCTGCTATTGTCTCCAGGACTTTGGTGTCAATATTATCAAGCTCAAGAACTGACTCAAGCACAGACTCCAGCTTAGGGTCATTCAACTTGGCACGGGCCTCAAACTCATATAAAAGTAATAAGGTTTCAGTTGGGTCTTTAGAACAGTCACCTAAGAAAAGTAAAATGAAAAATGTAGAATGTTTTTTAAAAAATTGTATCAGGTATCATATTTGTGTCTATACATGCATTAACCTCTAAAACAAATGAGAATAAATTAGAATGTACCTGAAGCTTTTAAAGCTTTCCATACCTCCCAGCAAATCTGAACGTGCTCTAAAGCTTGAGTCAGGAGCTCAGCCTGTAAAACACTGAAGATTTAGCTGACTACACACTGCACCCTCTTCTGGATACTTTAGGTAACAACATGCTCATTATATATCAGATGTTAAAATTGATTTAAAATATTTGAAAGCTGTTAATTGAATAAATAAAACCACAAAGCATTAATTGACAATGTTTGCATACCAGCTGTTCACAGTGAGGAGGTGTTCTAGAGATCTCCAGACAAGCAGCGGCAGCCATTAGCAAACATGTCTTCTGGCCTATAAGTACACCTTTGTCTGGGACACAGAATTGTGAAAACTATGCCACCAAGAGAAAAAGAGACAATGTGTTGATTTAAATAAATACTTAATCCAAAGCTGACTGATGTATATCTCTAAAGAAAAAGGTATGCATGATATATTACATGTAATCTTACCTGGTAAGAGAGGACAAAGAAATCCCTCATTCTGACAGGGCTGCTCTCACACTGCAAGGCTGTATTCCATGCTGACAGTAAAAAACATATGTATGGATATGATGCAACTGTATGGATAAAACTGGTGCACAGTCCAAAAATAATGTATAATATAAAGTTAATTTTTGTATTTCACAGTGAATTTCACAGGTTGGGAGCATGGTGCATACCTATCCTCCTGAACCAGTTGGCCTTTTCAGAGCATTGGTCAGTTTCCTGGCCATGCACTTGGCTGAGCTGGGAGACATTCTGTAGTGCTGGACAAGCAAACCCATAAGAAGCAATTATGTCCCCCAAACACATATAAATACACACCTTTGACCTTTTTTTCAGTTGAAACAAGGAAACATGGCTAAACAAAAATAGGCAGTACGTCAGTACATCAATATTATGTGAAATTTATTTTGATGGCACCTACCTATCCCATCTATACTAGACTTACCCATCTTTAGATATGACAAGAGGATATCTAAACTGGCATCCCTGTGACTGCTGAGAAAAAGAATGTGTCGAAAAGTAGCAGCAAAGATCCAAGATAAATATATACCATGCATGACAGAAATAAATGTTGTGGTACTGACCATTTCTTACCGGGACACACCAGTGATTCACTAACCTCTTTTGTTCATTGTCAGTATCCATTGTTGAAAGCACAAGGCGAACTAAACACCTGTAAAAAGCAGGTTTGCGGTACACTGAGATTCTGGCTTGTCTTCTTGTCAGCAGTCACACTATTTTTCCACACTCTGGCAGAAGTAGATGGTCAAGGTAAAACTGTATACTGTGCATTAATGACAAACCTGAGGGCAGTGAGTACTTGTGTTACATCTTGTGAATGTTCACACAGACACTCCAGGGCTTTAATGGCTGTCTCCTGCTGCTCATTCTGCAGTAAACAATGCCTGCTCAGAATACTGGAAAACACTATTACTGTCATCAAGGTTCTCTACTGGTAGAAAATACAACTTTTGAATAAAAGTGTTGATGAAACAGCAAGGCTACTCACTCTAAACCAAAACCATAAGTAAACTATGTATGTTTTTTCTGACCTCCAGGGCAATCTGAGCAGCCAGATAAAGAAGGTTGGCTGCTGCGTTTTCGGTCACAAGAAGTCTGTCCTCATTGGTCACAGGCACCTGTGCCATGGTCCCAATCTCTCTCACAGCCTCAGCAGCTGAATGGCGTCAAACAATTTTGGTAGTTTATAAACTAGCATTGAAGGAGAGTCTTATGAGCTACAAAAAAGCTCTAAATGCTGCTAGGACAACTTATTTCTCTGATCTGATAGAAGCTAACAAAAATAACCCTAAGTTTTTGTTTAGTACTATAGCTAAACTAACCAGAAATAATGCTGCTACAAGAACAAGCATAAAAAACATAAAAAACAATGGTTAAGATTCACTTCTATGAAACTTTTAAATTGTTTTTCAAGTAACATATACATTATACTCATTATATTACATTGTACAAACTGACCCTTATCTACATTCTTTTCTAAAACCGCAATCTTGAAGACAATAAAATGTGTGAAGATGTTGCTTGGATCACATTTGGCAGCATCCAAAACAGCTTCCTTTGCCTGCAAAACAGATTTACTGTAGCTTTGAGAAATGTCGCTTTGTGCCTGTAAGCACTTGTTAGTTAAGTGATATTGATTTATTGTGAATATGTTGTTGGCCAAATAGTACTTTATCTAGTTGCTGCAAATGGAGAAAACAGGATGCTCGGTTTCTTTGCAGTTTTGCCAGGTTTTGATCCAGCTCACCCGCCTTGTAAAAACTCAGTGAATAGTTGTACCATTGCAGAGCCTCAGAGTAGTTTTTGGCCTGCAAAATGTGACTTGTGTAGTCATTTTAATGTTCATAATAATAAATCAACGACAGTAATACTAAACAAATTACAGTACTGTTAGAAGCATTTATGGAAAAAAGAAGCCAACAAATGATACCTCAAAATTTTTTGAAGCTCTATCCCACAGAAGGAGATGCAGAGAAGTTAGTGTATGCGATGATAACTGCCTTCCTGTGTAATGACCTCAAAAGAAATTAAGTGATGCTTATTTATAGTTTCATGATGTAGAGCAATGAACATTTACAGTACACACAGAAAATCCTCTTTCCCAGAAATTTCCATAATACTTTTTAAAATTTGCATGCCATCGACTTAAAATGTCAAACCCCATTTAGCCTAGGACAGCAAACTGAATCGAAGTCTAGTCTGTATTTTAATTGGCAGTACCTGTGATTGCATCCTCAATTTTCTGCTTGCCTAGCAGCTCTTTGCCTTTCTGCAGCAGCAGCTCAATATGCAGCAGAAGTACAGAGCCCAGCTCAGGAGATGACTCAAAATGCTGACATATCCTCTTCAGGAAGTCAAAGGCTAGAGTTTCTCTGAGAACACATGATGATATCCCTAGTGTCTCAATATGGGTATGACAAGTAAAATTGAAAATATTAAATAGACTGAGTACAAGAGAACATTTAACTATGAGAACTGTTACCTATCTTCTGCCATCAGCAGTTTTGCTGTGCTCAGACACACATCAAGAGGAACCTCTGAGTCAAGCAGTTCTGTAAGTCCTATCACACAGCAAGAGAGCGGAGGGTTAACAGTGATAAAGAATAGCACTGAGTGGCCGTTATTTGAATTGGGCCAAAAGATACACACGGGTCAAAACAGAACTTAGACAATCAGAACTGCATGACTCACCAGATTTGACCTCTTCATCTGATGCTCCACTCTTCAACAAAATGCGTAATTTTAATGAAAGACCTGCGGGGTGAAAGGCTTCCTGAAAATGAGAAAATGTAAAAATGGATTGTGAAGGGTCATTACTGAAGGCAGAGCTTTGAGAAAGACTAATGATCATTGACAAATATTTATAAATAAACACTGGCAAAGCTTTGCAGCAGTACTTTTTATACCTTATTAGCCAGGTTCACAGCATGAAGGGCTTTATCCCGAAACATCTGGCAATCTAATTCCAAATAAACTGTAGCAAGAAGTCGCAAGCTTTTGGCCTGAAAATGGAATATACCATGGTACTACTAACATACAAAGTTTCATTAATGTCCTTAAAATTGTATTTTTTAGCAAAACATTTTTAAAACTCTTACCTGCATTTCTGTTCCTGGGGAGTACTTTGGATTCATCTTCCCAATATCATAACTCTGACTTGAAATCACAACAAATGAAACAAATGTTCATTTTAGGCTAATTTTAGGCAAATTATGAAGATATGCACTACTGTATCATCTCAAAAACTGTTACATAAAAGAGAATCAACATTGTTTGTAATGGCTAATGTTTACATTTACCATATGGTATAGACTCACCTGAGCCAAAATGAACTTTCTTCATGCTTTTTTAGATTGTATGTGTCCACTCCAAAGTTGTAGCATATAAGAGACAGATATCCAGTCTAGAAAACATTTTAAAAGAAATACACATTTTCTTTGTCATGCAAATACTCATAAATTACAGCTAAAAAAAGAACAAGAAATCAAGAATGAGAGTTTTTAGTGAAAATAATTGCGCACTTCTTTAGGAAGCCTCAGAAGCATCTCTTTACATCGTTGGATATAGGAGACTGCCTCCTGGTGACACTCTTGAGCAACTGCCTGCAAGAGGAAGATGCCACTATTTCAAGCAATCAAGTTCCAAATTATTCTTTTATAACCATTTATATTCATACTCTTCTAGAAAGGTTTTTATTTATTTTATATTCACGGCAAAGAACATTTAATTCACTTTGCACAAGTTTGCTTTACTTACTGATTCAGCTTGATAAGAGAGAACACGTAGCAAGTCTTTCTCCACATCTCCTTTCGTTGTGTTGATATCAGCAACACCATCTCCATGGGATGTTAGTCTGCAGTAAAGAGTCTCCAGGCTCTGTGAAATCCCACAAAACATTCATTAGTACTGTATCAGGCGACATATCATCGGACATTTTTAGGTCAAGAAAAAACTATCCAACAAGACAACATAGCTTTTCAAATGTAGAAGGGAAATTGCCAAATGTGCATAATTCCTATGCAAGATGCCATCTCCTGAATCTTTTTCTTTCTGTACACATGAACATTAAATTTAAACTTACACTGACAGCAAGACTCAAAAAGCCATCAGCAAGCTTAGGATTTTTGCAATCAAGCCACGTTCTTCCTGTCTTACTGGCCATCTGTGAAACAAATTTCATAATGCTATTAATTTGCAAGTAGCATAACCTGGAATATTGTGGGAAAAATCAGAGCACATACACCACATTTCTGCATTACAAAATAAAACAAAGGGCAGAATATTCAGTGTTTTCAAAACAGAGAGAAGAACACTATATGAGGACGGACAAACCAAAATCTGCTTTCGAATGGCATTCTCTGATGGGTTTTCTGATTCACATAAATACAGTAGTCTGCAAGCCACGTGACGCACTGAAATGCAAAAAAACCCCAAAAAACTCACCATATATGAATTTCAGTAAGCTTTCTGAATGTGTAATCAGAACATATAGACTTTCAATACTAAGCAAATGTATGTATAAAAAGTACATGACATTTTTGTACATGATGTATTACTGTAAACTACTATTGTAGAGTTCATAATAGCACAAAACCCAAACCTTTGGCTTTCTGCTGCTCGCTGATAGTTGAACCAATATTTTTGGTCACGGCCCAGTTCCACAACTCAATAGAGCTTTCTTCAACCTACAAAAACAAAACATAAAGAGATTTAATTTATTTTTGTGGTTTTTGCCTCAGCAACTTTCATCATGGGTTAATTTTTAGATCGCTCCCTATTGTTTTATCTCTGTGTAGTGTGGTGACTAAAAGCAGTACTAGTTCTTGCCAAAAAGATGAATTAGCTAAGTCAGAGGCAGCTTCATTTCACAGAAATACACATTTGAGAGTAAAAAAAAAACCTTAAATGTATAAAGCAAAATGAAACGAGAATGTTTTTTTAAACAACTGCTACCACAAATTGATATTTTATCCAAAATAATGCCAGATCTTTATTAATGAACATTTTAAAAAGCAGAAAAGGTTGGGATTATTCACAAATTTCAATAAAAAAAAGTATGTGATTTGTTAGCGTTCTTGAACTTTTATTCAACTGATAAATGTTCAAAGAAAAGATTTCCAATGTTTTCACTGATCAACTTGTAGAATTTGATGCCTTTAACGCACTAAAAATTGTGACAAAGCAAAATAACAATGAAATGTTTATGGAATATTCAAGTTATGATGTTTAAAAACAGATGAGCTGGTAAAAGGTGAGAAAATTATGATTAGGAATAAAAAGGGATCTTGCCAAAGTTTAGTTTCTGCCAGAAATGATGGGCCATGGCTTATGGCATCACTCCTGAACTTTATTGAGAGAATTGCTAGTTCAAAAAGAACATTTCTCAACACAATTTCAAATAAATCAGGTCTTCCATCATCTAGCACAAAATACTGAGAAGAAATTCAAGGAATCCGGAGAAATCTCTGACTCTGTAGAACAATGGTGGATATGTACATGACTGCTATTGTGATAAGTGTAGTCACATGAACGTCAGGGAAACTGTTGTCACTTAACACAGTCTGTCACTGCATCAGGAAAGGCAACCTGGAACTCAGCACAAAAACAAAGCAGAGCTTTAGTTCTATACAGAAACACTGGACCTGAGCTCATCTCAGATGGACCGAAAGGCAATGGAAACCTGTGCTGTGGTCAGATGAGTCCACCTACAGCTTGTTTTGGGGAAAATGGACTTTGAGCTCTCTGATGAAATGGGTCATTAGGAAGTTTTCAAAAAAGGTGGCAAAAGCCAACATCTGTCATGGTATGGGGAGAGCATAAGTGTCCACGGCGTGGGTGTGAAGGTCCCATTCAGATGGAGGCATATTTTGGGATTTTAAGACTTCAGGGCAGCTGTGTTTAACAGGTAGTTCATGGTTATTTCAGCATCACAATGCCAGACCTCATTCTGCACACACAACAGCGTGGTTTCATAGACCCAGTGCAGGTGCTTGACTGGTATGACAACAGACGCTTTGACATCTGCAATCTTATAATCAAGCAAGAATGGGCATAAATGCAGAATGACCTAAAACTGTCTTGCTGAACATGGATATCCCAGTAAAAGATGGAGTCTTGATGGAGGAATAAGTCTCTTTTAGCATCAACAGGACCTTTACACCTATGCCAAGGGGACGGATGCCCCTCCCCATACCCTTACAGACATTAGCTTTTGCACGTTTACCTGACAGAAGACTGAATGGACCATTTCTTCTTGGGCACAGAGCACTTGAAGTCAAGGAGCAGTTTCATTACAGTGATATATATTTGAAAAAAAAAAACTGAGAAAATAGACTCTTGGCATTTCAGATTTGCAATGAATATTATAAAAAATCAAAATGAAAAAATTAGGAAAGAAAACTACACAAAGTACCCATATCAAAAAGAAAAATAAATAAACTGTCAAAGAATAATTCCTCAAATATTTTACACATCATCACACAAGTCACTTCAACATACTGTGGTCACTGATTAGAAGATGTAATGTAAAAACAACTGCTACTGAAGGCACTATTATTTACAGTGCAGTCAGCAGTTAACCTAAATATTCTATAATATTTTTACACATAAACTTTTTTTACGTGCGCCCTTGGCATAATATTCTAAATTGTTTATTTACATTTATTTATTTATGTTGATCATTGAAAACACTGGAACTCTTAACTTTTATCACTTGAAAGTTCTTTTAAAATGACATTTTACCAAAACTCCCAACTTTTTTATATATAATAAATGAGCAAATATATGAACATATGTGTTTTATTTCTGGTGTAATGTTTGTTTTTGTATAGTAATAAAACTAAACATTTTTAGAAAGGATGCAATGATGTGGGATTTCTTGGGCAATGCAGATAATCCTTATTTCCTTTACATACCTGCCCAATGCAGATATTGAAATATGTTTTCAAAATCCTAAATTGGGACTTCATAACATATATTAATTTCTATTAACCACAAATGAACTGTAGCACAGCATCACCTAAACATTCTGTTCTTCTAGATCACAAAATTATCATATGACGCATATGGTGCTGATACTGAAATGATTCCAAAATCTTTTGCTCTTTGACGTTGCAGCAACAAGAGTAAATTACAATAAAGTGGACAAACGAATAGTACTAAAAAAGTTAGGGTTGCACTGATGTAAGGGGCTGATAGACATTGTTCATGTACATACAGTTGAAACCAGAACTAGAAGTTTGCATACATGTTCGTAAATGTATTCACACAAACTGCTCACTTCAGGTCCTTTTACATTTTTATTGGGTTAAGGTCAGGACTTTAACTTGGCCATTCTAAACCATTAACAAATTGAAAACACTAACTAAATAAAAAACTAATCTCACATATAAATATAATGCTTACAGTTTACTTGATCATTTTACACAATGAATAAATGAGCAAGTATAGCTCTGTCATTATCTATCTAACAAAATCATATGATGTTAGGTCATATTTATGCATTTTAAAAATGTACACAATCAGTGTAAGCAAAAATGAGGTGAAGATTTGATTAATCTAAAAAGAATTACAAATTCACATCACCACATTTTCTTTGAATAAGTATCAAGTGGCTCCTTGTGTCTCATGATAAATGAGAGTATTGCCATCAATTAACAAACTGTACACAACAAACCTTATGATCTGTACATAGTGTAAACTACATTTAAAGACCACTGGACACTAAAGATGTGATTTATGGCAAAAACTAAGTCAGAAATTAGTTTTATATTGCTTGAAATGTTAGCATTTCTCTATAAGAACTTAACCTGGGCTTACACTGTTTGCTATCTGAGGACACATATCACTGGAATTGAAAAACTAAACTGCAAATGTAAGTCCAAGTCAGTTATTAAAATAATCTTGCTTATGATTTTAATTACAACAGGTCATGTAGTCACCTCAGAGTCCTGTATTTTAGTGGGTTGCTGGAGTGACACCACTTCATTGAACAGCTGCTCAATCACTTCGTTCACACTGTCATTACTTTGGCCATTAAAAAGTTTCTCAGAGAGACCTAGAAGATGAAACAAATATTGCATTCTTAAAAAAGATGCCCCCCGCTAGCATAAGTGGCTAGCAGCTACTTATGCTACATAGCTAATAAGCTAACATACCGACCATTCTTACACCGACAATTCCTACCTTTCAAATTCGTGACAAAGTGCTCCATAACTACTGAAAACGGTATATGGTATTTAGTGAAGCATAAATCAAACCACTGTACTGTCTGTGCTGTCTTCACAACATACACATAAGAAAGGCTAAGGAGTTTTACAGCTAGCTGAGTCAAGGCTTCAGCTCTGGAGACTTTCCCCGGTATGAGTTTAATGGACAAGGAAGAGACCTGACAGACGTGAGAGAAAAAAAAACATTGTTACGCAGATTGAATAATCTTGGATAGAAATTTGTGATCTTATTAAACTTATTAATCCTAAATTAGTATATGAGCCTCTGAAAGCTACATTATATGTATTATATGAAATGGTTATGAATATCCTCGTTCTCTAAAGCCCTCCATGTGTCTCCACAAAGAAATTTTTTTAATTTGCTCCTCAGTTTCAGCGATTCAGCATTGATTAAAGTGTGCATTCTAGACTTTATTTTAAAGTTATTTGCATACATTTTTAGTATCGCCATGAAAAATGCACCAAAAAATGCAATATAGTCACCTTAATTTCAGGGCACCATACTGTTTGGGACATAGTAATGATAGGTATTTTAAAGCTGTAATTTTGTAAATGATTGCTAGTCTGTGATTCATATACAGGTACATAATTTTTTTTGAATATTATTCAATATTTCTTGACATTCCTTTCAGAAAGTGAAATTTATATTTTATATAGATTCATTGCACTTATAGTGAAATATGTCAAGCCTTTTTTTCTTGGAAGATAATAAAACCCAGAGTTCACTGTCTCAGAAAATTAGAATATTGTAGAAGAGCTGAGGTTTAAGGGAGTTCTGGTTTGTGTGTTTGGACTGTGTTTTTGGAGGCTTTAATTGTGTTTGTGAGCTGGGGTATTTGTGTGTATGTGTTGTGGGACTCACTTGCAGTATTTGTTTGGTTTTGGGAGAAATGGGCTGAACCACCATCAATGGGTCAGCCATTGATTTCAATGGCTTGGTGATGTTCAACCATTTTACTACACTCTTAAAGCTTGTGAGCTGTTCTGTGTGTGCTATGCCAGTTTGGGGTGCGTGTTGCTTTCAGAGCTCTGTTAAGAGTTGAAATAAAGGGAAGGGCTTTATCCAGATTCAAGCAAGAACACTCTGGTGTGTCCTTCATTATTGTCCCGCCAATGATTCAGGACTAATTCATCACATTGGTGTCAGAAGTGGGATGATGGAGTAACGAACACTTTGAGAGAACAAGCAGCAACTGGCATAGGCATTGCCCAAAGCTCAAAGGAACATGAGCCCAGATGGAAGCAGCGCTCCCAGGGCAACGAGGTGGAAGGGCGTGTTCGAATACACGAATACACTGCCGTTGAGTGAAGACTGCAATGGGTTCCCGGCAGCGCAACGATGGAGCAGCCATGAAGTTGCCGCCTTACTTAGGTAACAAACAGCCAGACTCCTTTCTCACCCAAGTGTGGCTGACGGCAGCATTGAGCAGTTGGAGTATGGCAGAAATGGCAGTTTGTGTGGCATTGGAAGTTGGGTGTTGGAAGTTCTTACCGCATGAACAAATTGAGTGGACTGAGATAGAAAGTGCATGGCAGCATCGCTTTGGGTGGCACATGCCACTGAAAGATGCCTGTGCCAAACACTGTGCCCTCCAACAATGCTGCACAGAGACCCTGGGAGCCTTCATCGCGACCTGCACCAGCTGGCGAGGAGAGCGTACCTTGAGTTCCCGGCAGTGATGAGCTGGTCTTCCAGGCTTTCCTGCGGGGCCTCTGTAAGCATGTGTAGCTTGTCGGTCTTGTCTGTCCATAACACCTTTATCTATACTTCTGCAGGTTCTTTTAAGCATTAAAGTGACTAAATAGTTTGCGTCCTGCAGAGTACCCTCTGTGTTTCTGTTTATGAAGTCTTCTTCAGATAGTAGTCTCTGACAAAGACACCTGCCTCACAAAGACTGAAAGAAAGTTTTTGATCTGGTGGACTGCAGTTTAAGGTTTTGAGTTTTTTTTTGTTTTTTTTTTTACCATACTGAGGATTCTTCTGTCATCAGCATTGGAGATCTTCTTTGGCCTACTCGTCCATTTGCAATTACACAGTATTCTTTCTTCTTAATGATATTCCAGTCAGTTGATTTTGGTAATCCTATTGGTTTCATTCTTGTTTTTAGCCTGATAATAGCTTACTTGGTTTTCATTGCCAGAGCTTTCCTTCTTATGTTGAACAATGGCAACTACAGACTCCAAATGGTAAACAGGCAAATCAAAGAAAAATGTGTCTTTGTCCCAAACATTGTAGCGGGCACTATGGGGCAGCCATAGCCTAACGGTTAGAGAAGTGGGTTTGTGACCGAAGGGTTCCAGGTTCGATTCTCGGGACCAGGCAGCAGGCTGAATTACCCTTGAGTAAGGCACCTAACCCCCAACAGCTCACCATGTACGTCGCTCTGGATAAGAGCGTCTGCCAAATGCTGTCAATGTAAAATAAATCTATAAAATATGCATTATGTAGGAGATAATAATTTGGTCTAAATGTTTTTCTTTCTTTTTTTTTACTTTTCTTTTTTCTATTTTAATCCACACATGACAAAGAGATGAATGAAGGGAATTAATTCTCAAAAAAGCTAAACCCAAAACACTTTTTGGGGTAAAATATTTCACATTGGTCAACACTAAATGTAAATACTCAGGACATTGATCTCTTTAGTTACTCAAAAGAATACACAAAATGTTGCACATGGCAACTTTTATTGTATTTTATTTTATTTTTATTGTAATAGGTTTACTGAATGTGGGGGGTAAATGGTAATTGTTTTAAACACTGCAAAAATAAATTTGTTCTATATACATAAAAACTTTTCATATTTTAGAAAACATTAGGTCAGTGGTTGTTCTTAATAACACAATTTAGCTTCCATCAATACTGCATACACAGTCCTGACCTCTTACCTTCTACTTCTTCATGATGCATCTCATCATGAATACTTGATACATCTATTCCTTTAACTTTTTTCTTCAAGATAATTTTATTTTAGAGACCTGCAGGCAACTTTCTTACTCTTGTATATACAAACTCATAACAGGGCAAGAACAAAAAGGTCACCCTTTATCCTCTAAAATAAAATGATCTTGAAGACAAGATATCATGTAGTTTATTGTGTGTCCATGTAGATGTAGTTGTCAGCAGAAAGAAATAAGTCAGCTGGCAGTTTTAATTTAATAGCAGTCTTGTTTTATACACTCTAACAGTGCAATGCTGTTTATGCCCACAAGATGGTATCTTGCACAATAAGTTGCATTTTGATCAGTTGCAAATATAGAATACCTAACGGACAGTTAAAACAGGCAAAATAATTGTATTGCGTTGTGAGTTTATGTCAGGAATAGTGATGGATACAACAGACCTAAACAAAAACACAGTCATTTTGTTCTGTTCTTAAATAATGTGAAAACATAGCACTTATTGCATGGATTTTATAAACAAATATATAATAATATACTTTAAGAATAACATTACATCCATGGTGTAGATTTGAGCCACATTCATGCAAAGCAGATTTTTGTTGCTGTTGCAGATGCCTTTTTGTTTTAAAAAGGAGGTTTATTGTTGAGCTGAAGTAAAGAGCTCAAGCTGTGTACATAGAACTGGCCAGGCCCTCTTATTGTGTTCTGTACACTAGATTAAAAAAAGAAATGTCTTAAAAGGCCATTCCTTTCAGCCCTTTGCTTCCAGCAATTGTTCTCGCTTGAGGCTTATCTAGCTGCACTCCTGGCCTATGGAAAACATGCAGAGTTTTGAAGACTGGCAAAAGGAAAGGAAGAGGGAAAACGTGTATGTGAGGTGTGGTGTGAAATAAGGTCCTGAAACATATTCTAGCATAGTGGTGATGTGATGATGTAAAACAAACAAGAGCACAATGTTTCATGCCTTAAAGGTTTTCACAAAATCAAAACAAATGACTTGAACCCGTCTGTGCTTTCTCACGTGCTGTAGTGTGTTTCCTGACTTGGTGCAGCTCAACCTGCTCTCACACTGTGGTCTGAAATTATATAAAAAAAAAACAAATTGCACATTAATTAGCCTGAAATATGCTTAACATTTTGCAAGTGTGTTTATTTTAAAATGATCTGAAGTGATGTAATCATTATACACGGCGTGTGTCAGGACTGGAAATGCATGTTCACACTCAAAAAAGCATTATTATCATTTACTCACTAAATTTAATTTAAAAGAAATAAAACACAATAATAACTGAATATAATGTGTGCATCAACTAATTAAGCCTTAATCCAGGTCTAACCTCGCGGGTGTTTACGCTCAGCAGCCAGGGCCTCATCTGAACAGCTGTCTGAAGAATAATTGATGCTTACTTTTACAAAGCAAGTTAGCCTCCCTGTGCTCTCAGGGTCCATATCAGCTTCTCTGCAGCAGTGCACTACACAATAGCAGACTCATGCCAGCATAGAGTGACACATCAGTCAACAAAAGGCATCCTGGCAAACACAAAACATCTACCCTAGACCTCTGAAATAGTGCAACAGGAGATACCCCTGCTCCCATGTGGGGCAACCGGGTGAACATGCTAAACATGTCCACAACAGGAGCTGCAGGAATACAAAGGGCTCACAATGATCATTAATATTATAACATATCTGTGTTTTCCAAAGGTAAAAATATAACCAGCAAATGCAACTGGTTCGATAGCAGACAGTTTATTTTTTTGTACATAGATATTTGGTGAATGTGTAGTAAGGAGAAAAAGTTTTCGGCAGCTTTACTATTATTAGTATTACTTTTAGTATTAGTATTATTAGTATTATTATTAGTATTACTATTATTGCTGATTTAATTGTTGCTATTATGATTATTACTATTACCATTACTGTTACTATAATTATTGTTCTTGTTGCTGTTGTCGTCATTATCATCATCATCATTATTAAATATAATGGAAACCTGAGATGAGTTAAATTACTTTTAAGTGAGACTACATTGGCCTGTTGACAACTTAAAACACTCAGTGTGTGAAAGTCCCACAGGCTCCCACCGCACAGTGACGTTGCGTCCGTCCTTCACCATAAAACCCTGGAGCAGGATGAGAATGGGAGGAGATCTGCTCTCATGTGCTTCTACAGGCTCATTCACTAGCGCTCACACTTAGAGCCTTTGGGAAGAATCGGAGAAACTTGGAGTCTGTTTAGGTTTAATATTTGTTTTATTGTTGTGAGTATTTTTACTGTTGAAATCATTCTGATCAGACCATTCCAAGAGGAGAAGCACAAACCCGTTCCCGTCGCACCTGACCAGGAGGACCGGCTCGTTCCCCGCCGTGGACAGGAGCAGGACTAGAGCTGGAGGGCTGTCTGATTACCATGGGACCCACCTCCGCGGTTCTGAAAGCCTGAAACTGCCCCATCCATTGCAGTAGGAGGGACGCTGACCTGCTGACTGACTGACTTTCCGCTGGAGTACTGAGGGCTACCGGGGACGCAATGGCTCCCAGAGGAGGTGCAGTGCTCCGAGCGCTTCTCCTTCAGTGCTTCATGAGTGGTGAGTTGCGAATATCGGGGTTTCGTTTTCTTGCTTGAGTTTTTGATAACGAGCTTTCTTCTCGGACTCTGTGATGCTCCACTCTGGAAAACCTGATGACAATTACAAACTCTATTTAAACTACTAACATTACTACTTTTTAAAAGTGAGCTGTTAAAGTAGTCTTTCACAAGTCTACAGGAACAGGAGGCTTCTCGGAACTTCTCGGCTTTGGCACCTGTGCGACTTAAAGTGCAGCCGGATGCTCTGAAGTTGCTTTGCCAGCGTCTTCTGTCTGACTGCACAGAAGACGCTGTAGTTCCACTGAAGAACCTTTATTCTGAAAGTAACTGAAGAAAAATTAATCTACACAAGCCTGAGAAACTTTTCTTTACATAACCACAGTTAATACCAAGTTTTTAATTAAATAGGACTCCATTAAATGTAATAAAATACTAAAAGTAGATATGAAACAGTTAAAGCAATAGTAAAAAAAAGTATCAGGTCAATAAACAAAATGAATAAATGAAACTCTACTGGGTTTCTACACATCTGCTCAGGAAATGTCAACATCTCTCCACCAACACCAACACAACAGAAGAACATTATTACAACTAGAACATAATTAAAGGAATGATAAAAATCAGGCAATAAATACAAACAAATACAACGGAAAGGAGTAGATACCACAATTAAATTTATTATAATTATAATTAAAATATTTTGATCAGAAATATAAGTGATCAGAAAAGTGTTTATAATTATTGTATTCAATATTATTTTAAATTAAATTTAATGTCATTTGTTAACCTACTCTATTAATTCCTGGGGGGAAGTGGTCTCTGTATTTTATCTGTCCAGGGCAGTTGGCGCTAACACACATAGCCAAAGTACAACTCGGAGCCTGGGGAGAATGTGGGGATTAGGTGCCCTGGTTTAGCTGTGGGGGTCGGTTTGAAGATTCGAACCAGAGACCCGTCCGTCCCAAGCTGTGAAAATCCTATCACAACTGTATGTGAGTGTGTGAACCCGAGGAAGCAGACCCAGCTCATTACTTCGTATGCTTCACTTTTTTAGGCTGAATGTTGATCAGTGATGAGTTGATGAATGCATTGTATTCCCCATCCTCCAAATATTGTTTGGCAATCAGAGATATAAGGTACATGCAGTGTTTTCAATATCATTCTAAAACAATTTCTCGTGAATGATTGTGCCAGTTTCCAGTTTGAAAGGTTGCTCTCCATCTTGAGAGGGGAATGTCTGTTTAGAGGAGAAAGTGCTTTGTTGATACTTGGCTGCTTGACTGCCTGGCTGCCTCGCCTCATAAATAAAAGTGAATATAAAAGGTGGATGTTGCTGTGCATTGTGCCATAACTGTTGCGTCGCAGATACATGTCTTCCTCCAAGCATCCAAATAAACAGCAACCCCCTGCTCTGATCCAAACAGAGGAAATACACCCCCCATACACACCCTGCCACTGTTTTTTTTTGGTGTTCAAGCTTTGTCTATAAGGTTTCCAAGTAGATTTCCTTCACTGTCCACATACTGAGCGTGGGAAAGACACATGGAGGAAGCGGACGGAGAGTCAGGAGGCACCCTGGAATTGTTCTGGCCGGCAGAGGTCAGGGAAACGTGACACGCTACCTGTGTAAAGATTCCTTCCCCAAGCTTCTTGTGTAGCCAATCAGCTTCAGATATGTCGCTCTCTGCCCAATACAATGACTGGGTGTGGAAGATTCTACCATTGTTTCCTGAGGGCCTAAAATGGGTTATTAAACCAAAAAAGGTCATCAAAAAAAGTAGCTTAGGTAAAAGGGTACCAAATCTCTGTCTCTCATATATACTATTTATATTTACAGGGCGTCCTCAAGTTACGTCAGGGTTCGGTTCCTCTGAGTGTGAATGATGCTGTAGAGACTTTATTGAACAGCACTGTGCTTTATTAACAGCCAGCAACTTACATGAACTGTCTTATATTACAGTAAAGCATTTACTAAAAAAAGGTCTTTTTAATGCTTCAACATACACCACAGCAGTAAACGCATTTGAGAAGTGACTTGTGGCAAAACCACACTGACGGTGCCTTAGCACAGTGCACTATTAACCCCCCATCTCACCCACCAA
>JBBIGC010000033.1:2076368-2102171 GCA_037576955.1 Lepidarchus adonis
TCTCTCTCTCTCTCTCTCTCTCTCTCTCTCTCTCTCTCTCTTTCTCTCTCTCTTTTTCTTTCTCTTTCTCTTTCTCTTTCTCTTTCTCTCTCTCTCTCTCTCTCTCTCATATATATATATATATATATACACACAAACACACAGAATAAATACAAATCAAATTAATACAGTGAACAGTGCATGTTTGTTAATGTGTGGTGTTTGTAGGAATCATCAAATCCCGGTTTTGGGCTCAATCAGTGATTAAATCAAGCTCTGTTGCTGAGAGAATTTCAGACATTCATGCAATGACTGGAGGCATTGAGAGGGAATCACCAAACCTGCACTGTTCTAACAGCTCCCAAAAAATATCAACTACTTTTACACACCCAACACATTTAGATGGTTTTTTTTTTTTCAGTTTTTTTTTGTTTGTTTGTGTGCATTTATTCTAATAGTAACTTGGTTTTTGCTTGGAGAAATATAAAAGGGAACATACAATTTGCCCAAGACATTTGCACAGTACTTTATATGTGTGTATACATACAGTACAATTTATGGCAGAAAAACAGATAACAGTACTTTAAAGGTCACTTATGGTATTTTTGGGAGTTAACCGCAGCGATGTGTTGGCTTTAAATGCATAAGCTCATGTCCAGGCTTAATCACAAGCAATACATCCCTCCATGGCATCTTTCCAGCTGTTTAAGTCCCTTCTTGTCCTTCTGTCTCATCTCATTATGTGCAACAGGTGGTGCCACAAATAATGAATGGAGAGCACTCATGTCTGAACTGAAAATACTGATTCATATTGGTCACCATCTCAACGTTGTCAATCTGCTGGGAGCCTGCACTAAGCAAGGAGGTGAGAATAACAGATTCCACAGCCCACAAATCCAAGCCCTTTTCAGCAAGATCTTAACATGTGCTGTGGTTCCCTCATTTCAGGTCCATTGATGATAATAGTGGAATATTGCAAGTATGGAAATCTTTCCAACTACTTGAGGAGCAGGCGGGGAGACTTTGTTGTATGTAAGGTATGTAAGATGTTGCTTTAAATGAGTCCAAAGTGCTTAATGGAGTATTCCACTGACAAGAACATTACCCAAATCACAGTCTAACACGCAAGCTGAAAGCTGATAAATGTTTTCTATGTATATTATCTACAAAGGCATTGATACATAAATCTTGCCATTAGTAAAATTTCACCAGCTGAAACATATTTAGTGTTTGAAGGCAATGAATTATTGGCCATTTCTGCAGCATGCCAAGCACTATTAATAATATATACTAACCCAACCATTTCATTATGCTGCACTTCCCTACACCCGCAGATGCCATATTTTTGCATTTGTGTTACAATTAGGAAAGCAGGTCCTGAAATAAAACAATTTACGGTATATTTTAAAGATATTTTAAATCTTAAGGATCTTGGATTGGAAGAATTGGAATTTTTTTAGTCTTTTAGAATTAGAATTGTGAGGGTTAATTTTCCAAACACATATTTTTAGATACATTTAGCATGATATCACACACACACTAAATAATACATGGTTGCTTATGACACAAAGGCATAACACCTGTTTATTAGCAGCAGAGGCATGCGTGTGAGTTAACGTAGAGCAATATAGTTATGCTTATTGTTATCATGATAAACAATGACACAATATATGTCAAAACACTATTATTATTGAATTTCTTCAGTCCTTAAAGAACACTGACTAACTGCATGTTTCAGTACACAGATCATTCTACTTCCTTATGCTCTCTTTGTGAGGACATGTTCTTGAAATTTCTTTTGAAATTATTGTATTATTATATTTTTGCCATATCACTCATTTGGATATATTTTTATAGATGTTAGATATAATGTCTTATACATTCTTTCATGTTTTCATCTTTACATTTATAGTGAAATATCTTTACAGGTGCTAAATTTAACTGTATATACTATGTTGATTAAAAAATGTGATGAGTCCCCCCCCCCCCATATTGTTGTGTCTATCTCCATCAGTCTCAGGAGAGCAAGGCTCTGCACTCAGACTCAAGCTCAGGCTCAAGCTCAGGCTCAGGCTGTGATTTAAGTGAGCTGATCAAGCACAGGCTGGAGAGTGTGGCCAGCACTGGAAGCTCAGCAAGTTCAGGCTTCATTGAGGATAAGAGCTACTGCGACTCAGAGGACGAGGAGGAAGGTAGTGGCTGAATGTCTTCCTTCCCTTGTCCACCCTCCCCTTTCCCAAACCTCACCTCCGCCCCACCCTCCTCCTCTGCCTGTTTTTCTCTTCTCAATCTGATAGAGGCTTCCTCTGAGATTTATAAATACAATCAATATTTAGCGCGCACCACTGTCACCCACAGTGCTTGAGGCTTGTTTTTTTAATTTCCTGTCCGAGCGCTCCTGGTACACTGGGCCATGTTGTCCTTTGCCTGTTATTTCTGGTTTGATAAACTGTTTACTCAGGTGGGACACTGGAAGACCCTTCCACCCCCACCAGAGGATCATTGACAAGCTGCACGTTTCAGACAGAGTCTAAAAATATGGGGCGGATTTTATTTTATAGAGGGAAGGAAGCATCTTGTGAAAGCAAGACAATTGTGAAGATAAGCTCAAGCTTAGTTTGAAGTGTTCCATACCTAAACATCATTGATGGATAGACAGAGATTTTTGATAAGCAGGTTTTTAAAAAGTTTCTACATGAAATGTAACTTCATTTGCTAGATTTTCACAGTTTGGTGTGTTTGGTTTATTTTTTCTACCTTTGCATCCAGACCAAGAGGATTTGTATAAGAAAGTGCTCACACTAGAGGATCTGATTTGCTACAGCTTTCAGGTGGCTAAAGGCATGGAGTTCTTGGCTGCACGAAAAGTAAGACCTTGGCTAAAACAGTATTGTTTTTTCATTGTATTATTTGCTGCTTATCTTGTTAATCTTCCTGTATGTCGAGTTGAATTTGCTCTTGTAGGGGTCAGTTACGTGTGACCAACTGGTTCTTCCATTTCTGTCCTTGTGGGTAGTTATCCTATACAGATTTCACTATAGCCCTATGGGACTGGAACTGAAGAACCCTACTATACATATATTTTATGCTTTTTAAATATTGAGAAATTTGCTGCTTGTTGTTCTTTTTAAGTTTATCTCAGTTTTTCTATTTATTTGAAATGATCAATATTATTTTCTTGTGTAATCAATTTCTCAGACACTTAATACACCCCCTCACACAGGCACACATGGATCGGACTCATTAGTGCATGTGTAACATCAGCGTTGGAGCGTATGGTTGATAGAGTGGGGTGTGAAGCTCCTCACATCACTGTGCTTGTGATGATGGTTCCATGAAGCTGCATCAGCTGCTCCACATTATCACACCTATTCTCCATGTGTTTTCAATGGCGATGCACCACATGGTTCATATAAAAACAAGAAAAATATGTTTCTATAAGACATGCAGCCCCCTTTCACATATGAAGGGGCTGATCTGAACTGTATTTTAAGTAAAGCTTTCTGTCTGATGCCTCTCTTTTCTCACCAGTGCATTCACAGAGATTTGGCAGCACGGAATATCCTGCTGTCTGAAAACAATGTGGTGAAGATATGTGATTTCGGACTCGCGAGGGATGTGTACAAGGACCCAGACTACGTTCGTAAGGGAGATGTAAGTTTTAGGGATTGTATAGGGCTGCACACTACAGACAAAATGCCACTTCATTGCTACATATTGCATATATGATATGCTCCACAGCAACCTTGATGAGGTTAAGGAGGTGGTCAGGATGTTCAAAGCACAAAATAAAACATACAATGATTGCCTAAAATCTCCAACTTTTGTGGCTCTGTCTGATTTAAATACTGATTTCACATTGTTAAATAACTAAGAACATATTAAGTGGTCTATACATGGAAAGTGATACGTTACTATCATACCAGTTAAATAGAATATATAAAAGAAAAATAAATAGGTATATGTAACTAAAACACTATCTTACATATTAAAACACAAATAACTTAATGGAAAAGTGCATTAGCAGATTCAGGCTGGATCAAGTACAGTTTTTTTGCTAATGCCAAGAGTCTTTGGCATGTGCTCAAACAGTTTTCAGCAGATGACAATATTCACAAAAATGTTTTATTCATAGTCTGTTGTTTTGTGGTCAAGCTTGGTCAGACACCTCATGGTGATTTTGTAACCAAACAGGTTTGCAGAATTTCACAACCTGTGTGTATGCAGTGAGTCATTCTCACATACATGGAAAAAAGATGCATTGAATTTATTTCATTCAAATGGGTACAGCATGAAGAAGTAAACTGAAAGTCAATACTTTATTTATATAAGCCTACCACATAAATGACTTGTCACATACATTATTTATTTTCTAATCCTTGATTATGCATCCCATTGCTTTTATAACAGCATAAATGTTTTCAGTTCAGGTTTTCTTTCAGAGTGTTTCTATTCATTTCAGCCTACTCTTCCAAGACTTTTTGCATTTCATAAGCATTTGCTACTTGAGAAACAGAATGGAGTTTTGGTGATTTTTGCACATCAATCAAAGAGAATTACAGCTTTAAGTTAATGCTGTCGTGAATACATCCCTCAAACATCTTTCATCCCATGTAAACCATATCCTGCTCTTTATTAAAGAAATGTTTTAAGACAGTATGACATTCTATATACCATAAGATTTAAACCAGACATGTTTAGACAACAGGGATGGTATTCACAAACTTCCTCTGCATTAGGAGTGCTAATGTAAATGTAGTTTTTGTGGCAATGACATCATAAATTGGGATGAATTTCACCAGAGATCTGTCCTCTCCTGTAGCTGGGAAGCTTGTTCAACTCTAAGTATGTGGTTTGAGTGGGTTGACAGAGGTTCCAGAATTTATTTATGGAAAGGATTTGGGTCACTTTATTGTTTAATGTTAGCCTTGTAGATCCAACTTAAGAAGCAAAATTTGGACTGAAAACATGTCTTGGGCCGGTTGAATACATCTGGTGTAAGTGAAAATTTGTGTGAATTTGTTTCGATGCATAACTATTCTTATAAGGCAAAGAGAGTTCCAAGTATTTGAGCTTTTTTTTTTATCTATACACATGTTGTCATGCATGTTTGAATCAAGTAGATTCAGAGCAGTGCTCTTCACAGAATAACTTTTTTTGTTTTAGTCTGAGTTTATCTGTGTTTCTTTCCACAGGCCAGACTTCCTCTTAAGTGGATGGCGCCAGAGGCCATATTTGACAAGATCTATACCACACAGAGTGATGTGTGGTCTTTTGGTGTGCTAATGTGGGAGATTTTCTCTCTGGGTAAATACTGAGCCTAACTTTTACCATCACAGACACCTTTACCATCACCACCTCATTGCACACTTACTAACAGTGCTGATCCCACACATTGTGGTTCACGTACGTGCAGTGAGACTAACTTGGTCCTCTTTTCATATGCTTTTTTTGTGTTTTATCAAAGAACATCTTGGTTAATAATTTAGAGTGACTGGATTATGCAACAATCAAGCAACACTTTCAGGGTGTCCTACAGTTCTCAGAAATAGTTTCTCTACACTGTTTTTTCTTTTTTAAATCCTTGGAGCTCATTTGTTTATTTTAATGCTGCATTGAGAAGTACAATAACAAAAATGTTCATACAGTATTTTATTTCCCAGCTAGAATTGGTGAAAAGCTTTTTTTCCATTTGTGGTGCTACATCAAAATTCTTAGAATCATAGCTAATGGGTCCATGGTGAAAGATAGCGAGAAGAAATCTGACTGACCGCAAGATGCCCTGAGCCAGATCACACATATAGATATATTGAGCAAAAGGATCGTTTGGAAATTCTGTTTGTTTTTAGCATGAGAACAATTACTTTGCACATGTGCAAGCTGCAGCAAAGAGATATCTCTGTAGATAATAATAAAGACCACTTCCCATTTAAAGAAAGTGTTGCTTTCCAGTTGGAAATGCCAACCATGTTTCCAAGTAGCATTCAATTCAAATTCAGCATTGTAAATGTTTGCACCCTTTGAGAAACTGCTCCAACCTTGTAAGAAAGGCTACGCCTGCCCTTTCCTATGCAAAAGAGCAAAGGAAGCGCATCTAGAAGTAAGCCTTAACAATCTGTGACACATAATGAATCTGTGGGGCACTGAGGCATCAAAGCTTTCAAAGCCTGACATCATTATCAAGGCCTATCTCAGAGCAGTAACATCTGTTTTGCTTTGTCTCAACCAGGTAAATGAGACCATGAAGAGTATCTAAAATCAACTGTGCAACCTAATAATACTTAAAGGTCAAAAGTTTGCATCAGGCCCAAAGTACACTCTCATGTGCATTATTAGATTTGTCCCTACATTTGTGGTTTTGGATTTCTTGTACTTGTTTTCATGGGCAGTACTGTAAAAGTTATGTCGATGTGTTTGTTTTTAATGACTATTTACTCTGCATTAGAGGGAAATGGATCATATTAAAATCCAAGATGAACCTTTTTGGGATTCAGTGTTATGATATACATATTTGAGTGTTATGGGATATTATGCAAAGCTTTTCAAGTAAGAACATAAAAATATTGTTTCATGAGTCATGACATTTCAAGTGGTCAGCAGTCTTACTCAATTTGCCTGGTTACTAATTCCTGCAGACTTTGACTAAAGGTGTTTATACTAGAAGACCACAAAATTACACATTTATGAATCAAAGATAAGTTTTGTCCATTTTGCTCATTTCTTATACAAAAACATCCCACCATCATTGGCTACATTTGGTCCTGCTCTCTCCACTGATCTCTCTGTTCACCAAACCCTCTTCGTAATTTAGCAAGCTTCTCGTCAGGCCTCTTTGAAGTGGTCAAGTCATCTAGGAGATGTCTTGATAATCCTCTCCATTTTCCTTCTTCTCCCCAGGTGCCTCCCCTTACCCTGGCGTACAAATTGACGAGCAATTTTGCTGCCGGTTGAAGGAGGGCTCCAGGATGACAGCTCCTGAATATGCTTCATCAGAAATGTAAGAAATAATCCTATTTTTTAAATGCAAGTGCAGCAAAAACATTTTAAATCATTTTTATCTTTTAAACTGTAGTAGACATGCCTATGAATGATGGCATTCAATTTTAATGAAATTGTATTATTTGTTCTACTTATTCTATGCTTAAATAGTTTTCTTCTGAAAGTGACAATATGTAAATGTGGAGAAGGGGCAATTTAATTAATTAATCCAGCAGACAACTAGCAACAATCAACTTCAGACTCAACCACATGTCCAAAATACTGAGAGAGTATTATTATTGTGAACACAGTACGCATGGAACTGAATCATGGACTGAAAGTGTTACTACCCCCAAGTGTACACATCTTTAACATGCATTTGGGTTCAGATAGTTCTTTGGGGATTTCAAACAGTTTCTGAGAGTTTTACATGAACTTGGATTGAGTACAAAGAAAGCGTCCCCTTTTCCTTTTTCTCAGCCCCAGAACAACTGCTCGGGTCATTAGTAGAGACCTGTGCTTTCAAGGCAAGAAAGGCTCCTCATATCAATACATCTGAAAAGAACATAAGCATTCCTCTACAGGGAGATCAGAGAGTTCAGAGGTAGAGAGTAAGACAATTACCCACTGAATGCAGAAAGTAGAGTGGAGAATGTGATTGGCAGGTAGTTCCAAAAAAAGTGGATGATTGCCAGGCATCCATTTCTATCTAACACCAATTCAAATGAAAGTGAGCTTTAACAGTATATGACCCATCTGGGTAGCAATAGATGGCTGGACACAGTGGCATTAACTGTGAGGAATTAGAGTGGGCAAGATACTCCCACTGTGGGTGCAAAGTTAGATACAAAGCCACTATGTCCCCTGATGCAACAAGATATGTGAAGAGAGTAGGTGGATTTGGCAAGGTGAGTTTGGTGTTGCCTTTAGGGGACAGCTGGGGGCACTTCTGCACTCAGGCTGAATGGGCTCACTCATGGACCTCAGGCTACAGCCCGGTCAGGAAAGAGTATTTGTTGCCTGTTCCTAATCAAAGTCTTGCTGTCGTCCCCATGGGGACTGCACTCAGTATATATTTTTCTGAAATCTGAGCTCGTGCAAAGCCATTCACTCTTCAATTGCGATGTACTGTAACTGCGTCAAATTCTGCAATCTCATTTGTTTGGAAAAGCTAAATGCAGCACTATATACACTATAAATTGGTAATGTTAAGAGGTCTCACGCTTGTAACCATTCTTGCCATATGGCGGCAAATAAACATACAAAGAGGCCATGAGAGGGAGATGATGATTGAAAATGACTTGCAAAATGTGGTCCAGGCATCAAACTTTAAAGGTGAGGTATCCGGCCAAATGCTATGAACTGGATATGCTGCCAAACACACTATATAACAGAGTTATTTCCATTCAGCTTTAGAGAACTTGTTGATGGAGTTCGCAGAAAAGAGTTAACCCACTTAAATGGTCAACACTTGTTCAGGTTCACACTACCATTGTTTAATTCAGATCATTTCAAATTTAATTGTATATATTTATTTGTCTGCTTTACACATCATCCATTTTACAACAATCAATGTCCAACCCTCTAATCAGTCAGGAAAATATTCTTAAATTTGACTAAAGTTTTTAAAAACATTTTTATCTTATTATCCCACAATTGGGAAATTTAATCTCATTTAACCCATCACACGTGCACGCGTGGAGCTGTGGGCTGCCGTCAACAGAGGCACTCGGGGAGCAGTGAAGTGGGGACAGTACCTTGCATGGGCTGGGACCTTCTGATCTCAGGGGCAATGTCCTAACCACTAGGCTTGTGAATTTATATTTATTTGTTATATTTTTTAAATAGCTGGTTATAATTTTTATTTTGTATGAAAACATTACAACAAATTAAGACATAATGATTTGTTCTAAAAGTAAATAATAAACAGGCAAGTCTTGAAAACATATTAAGATTATTTGTAATATTGTAATTGTCAGGAACAAGGCAGAGACTCAAATGTAGCTTAAACAGTTTTAATCCTAAATTAAAATCACAGTCCAAAATCTAAGCAGGGAATAAATCACAGTACGTTTGCATAGCAAAACAATACTTCATGATACTCACACTTCCTGTCTCATATACTCAATACTAAGGAGAGTTTGATTAGCATGATTGTCTCTGACCAGCAGACTGGAACTCCAGACTGGATGTAGGGGCTTCACAGTAATATGTTTATACTGTTAATAAATGTTAATAAATGTCCGTCTGCGTTAATAATGCATTTGGGTAGAAATCACTGAGCCAATACATGTCTATCAAATGGAAAAAAATCTTTTACCACATTATTTTCACATACTATAGCAATTATTTTAAATTACTAATCACTGTACTATACCACACTATATGTATATTTAAAACTGTATGTGTTTGGATACTGTAGGATTTATTTTATTTCTGTAACTTGCACCTATGTTTTAAAAAGGTAAGAATTTCTTATTGTAGATACTTTCTAATAAGTCCTTTGATTAAAAACAGAATAATAACGGTTCATGTAATATGCAGCATCATCTGTGTCTTCGTCTGCTGTTCCTTTAGAGAACTGAGATATTGATCTCATACACAGTAAATTGCCGTGGCCCTGACCCTGACCCTTGTATAACCCTCTTAATAATTTGTGTGATAAAAGTGATAAGTGATCCTAGGCAGTAAATCAGCCTTGTTGCTCCACACACTCATCAGGACTGTGACCTTCCAGAGTTATCCATTCAGCTTCAATCACTCCATCAAGAGTGTGGAGGCCAGTCTTCCAGTCAAAAGTGGAAGAAAAAAAGAAGTAGAAAGCAGACCTCCCACAGCTCTGTAGATTCAATATAAATGAAGCATAACCACCAGAAAACTAAAGGTTCAGCTGTGTCATCTGAGGCTAAAGTTCATTAAAGTATTTCCAGTTTGTCTTCATTATAAACCACCCAGGATGTGATAGCACAAACTGTGTAGAGCAAGAATGTCCTTATGCTCTTCTGAAGTGAAGGGAACCACCAGTTGCCTTTTCACAGACTTCCTGTTGGGCCGGAAATCTATTTACCTGGAGTAGAAGATAACTTTAATATGTCATAACCACTTCCTGCAGCTAATCAGTGCTGTAGACCAAGAGAAGAATACCTTCATTCATGCGTTCTGAATATAAACCCATATGGACATAATATGTCAAGCAAGAGAAGGTTGCAGGACATCAGCTAATATAGTCAATTTTCCCAAGCATCAGATTGGCCTAGTCTGGTACTAATAAAAAATAATAGGGAGTAGGTATAGATAATTCATCTGGGCAGAACCCTTTTGAAAAAAGTATTGTTTTCTGTTGAGTTCACAGTTATAAATGGATGAACTAACTGCAATTACAGTATGAAAAGTAACAGTTTGAATATATTTATAATGTATTTTGAGGGCACATGGGCACATTGTCTCTCAAAGGAGCTTATCAATGCTGATTTCTCAGTATACTCAAGTTTTAGTAGGAACTTTACTACTTAAAGAAGCTATGCTTCTGCTGTTTCAAGTTCATCTCATGAGGGTGCATATCCATGCAGTGATTTTAAAAATTGCTTAATAAACAAGCACTGATTGTATCTCTTTTAAAGACTGTATGTTTCCTGTGCATGTGTACTCTGAATTATTATTTAAAATACTGCCTTTTTGAAACAGACTGAATACACATACCTCAATTCTATAAATGATCTACATAATGTAGATCTAATGCATTCATTTCTATTCTTTATTTATTCACATACCAAATACATTACATTACATCCCAGCCCTGATAATAATCATGTTAAATTTCATCACAATAAGCTTCTCTGAGTTTATTATGGGTATTGTGCATACCTCTAGAACAATGATCATAAAAAGTAATGCAAATATGATCAGTTCTTACATGGTTTGTTTTAATAAATGCTAAAAACAGTTCATCAACTGCATTTTGCCCATTCCAACCTTTTTTGCAAATCTCAGAAAACTAAATAAAGTTTTTTATATATTGTGCCTTACAGTTGCAATGGGTTTCTTCCATATCACCCATCCTTTAAAGGGAGATGGTGTTGTATTTGTGTAAGGATCTCCATGTGCAACACCTCACTTGAAACAAGGATGGAGCTCCCAGCTTCTACAGTCACATGCTGACATACTGGGCTTCCATCCCAACTGTAGCCCCATTTTCTGTGTTGCAGAACCATTACTAGCCCCAGCAGATGAAAATTCCAATAACAGGCCTGAGAAGTCCCACATGTAGGGTGACGCTGACAGCTCATCAAAAGCAAGGAAGGCACCTCTCACCACTAGTGCTTGTGCTGAAACGAATGGAATGAATGCAATCTGACCTCTCTAGGGACCCACCAAAAGTTATTAATGATGGGCTATAATTGGATAAAGGCAAATAAGCTGGCAGAGGTCAGGTCAGATGGCTGGTAGTGTCACAGCGGTGGTAACACAAGAAGGGCTTGAATGGGTGCTGAGTGGAGGAGATTTATCACCACAGTGAATTCAACACTGTGTGAGGGCGTTTATGATGTGCTTCTCTGCACAAACATGTTGAGAAACTGATATACTGCTGTGTCAGGCCTTCAGTTCTGTTACACAGTTCAACTCATCTGTATTATTTAGAAAAGCTGCTTAAATACAACATAACCAGCAAAGCAGCAATTTTGATATTGTTTTCAGGTTTTTAAAAGGTAACAGAGTATATATTTTTATGTGATTCAGATATTAAGATCTGTTGGTTGTTCAGACTGACAACATCACCTACTGTTTACTGTCTTTTCATGCTAAATATTAAAGCTTGTGAAGTGTGTGAAACACTGTACAAAATGATTTGTAATTATTTTGGATAGTGCTTTTTAATCATGGTTCTGCTGGATCTTCTTTTGATGATCCATCTTTGCAGTATTGCCCACCACAAACATGGGTTGTTGGCTAGATGTATGGGTTTTTGAGTTTAAAGTGGCCTAACTCTATGCGTGGTGTGTATGTGCTCTCTGAAGATATCAGACCATGCTGGACTGCTGGCATGGAGAGCCACTGCAGAGACCCACGTTCACAGAACTAGTGGAAAAACTAGGAGATCTGCTCCAGGCCAGTGTCCAACAGGTGAGTGAGCCACACCTGAAACACCATTTATTTATTCATTTGCCGGTCATATGTCAGATGTATAGCCAAAAACACAACTGTTCATTAGAAAAAGGAAAGCCAGCTTCAGCCAGCATGTCTTTACAAAAAAAAGATCTGAACAATGAGATTAGTCACTGAGCCGGTGAATGAGTCACTGTGCTCAGCATGCTCTCAGGAAGCAGAAGCTTTGATTGGGCCTAGGTGCACTAAGGACATCATGAGGAGCTTTGCCCAAGAGAGTACTTTAGAGTAACCGAGAGGGGAAATTGCAATCAACATGCTCATTCGCTTCCTTTTGGCAAAAGAAAGAGGAGAAAAAGTGTTCCAGCACAAGACGAATAAAAATATTATTTATATGCATGTTTGTGCTTAGGATATTAAATCAAGCCTTGGCTCTGGCCGTAGTTTGGCCAAAGGCAACTCCACAGAAATTGAACCTGAAAGCCCAGACAACGTGGCAGCACCTAGCTAGCCAAGTGTTAATCCTCAGTTTGTTGTAAATAATGAAGTCGTGTCTCTGGAGACTGATTTCAGTTAGAACCTGATGAAAGAGATGTGAGTTTTGGCACATCATTAGTCAGGGCCAGTTCAAAGAGAAGAGCATAAATGAACAAATCCTTTCAAGTGCTGATAAGAGGAGAGGGCATTTGTCTTGTATTAAAGTATAGAGCAATGCAAAGGCAAATCAAACTGTAACAGTAACACAGTGGATAAAATTCAGTGTCCATTTTTACTTATGATAAGGGCGGCCTAGATTCTGCCTAAAGGAATCAACACCTCACTACTTAAATACACTCCCACAGTATGAAGAGAATTTATTTAGTGAGATATTTCCCATCGTCTAAGCTAGTTCCTCTGTCTTTTGTACAAGGGATGTTTCCACAGGTCATAGCCAGAAGATCTTATTTCCTTCAACTCTTAATTACCTCATGCTACAATAGCATAAGAATGGTGATGTCATTATTATTGAGGGGCTTAATGTGAAGTGCAACTGTGTATCTGTCAGGAGGGAAAGCATTACATTCCTATCAACACAGCCCTGCTGACCAAAGTGGATCCATCAAACTCACACCCCATGGAGGAAACCTCTACAGGACCTGTCTCACTCAGAGACTCAGGCAGCTCGTGGTAAGCATGTCAAGCACCCATATTTTCACATTTCCCATATATATTTACTATACAGTGAAACTCTGTTCGCTCGCCCCGTTATCACACCAAACCCACCTCTCATCTGCTGGACAGATTTCCTTCCATGATTTTACGTTACGATAGCTCGCCAACCCCACCTCTCGCCAAATTTAGATCCTGGACCAATAGGGGTGAGCTAATGAAAAAAAAAAATCTCAATCTCCAGTGTTTCTCATGATTTCAGAATTGTTTTCTCATTGACAAAATAAAATTCCTGTCTCCCCATAATGTATTTCAAATTATTATATTGCATCCTACCTTCAAAAATTATACTGAATAAGCGACAACATGCTTACTTAGTCTGGATATCTTTAATGTTAAAAAACATCCAAAACCAGACACAGGCAGATGCTTTTAAAAATGTCCAGTAAATAATACCTCAAAACTTTCTTCCTCATCTTCTTTCTGAATTAGGCTTTTGATAACTTTGGACAGAATTTATCTGTATTTCTGTGTTTTCTTTGTAAAGCCATTTTGATTTAGGATAACTTGGATGGACCATTTAATCTTTTTAACCAACTGTATTTAAAAAATATATAATTAAATACAATGTTATGCTTCAGCATAACATTGACATCACATATGACAAAAATACAATGTTTAATTTTATAGACCTTCTACTGAGACCATAAAACTGTGATACACTATTTTACACTATTTATGTATGTTCATATACATCTTTTTGTGTGCAGGAAAGATGAAATATTCTGTAATGTTTTGTGATAATGTTTTAATAATTTCAAAATATCTTTGATTTATTTTTCTTCCATCAGAAAGGATATCTTTTCAAGATCTTGGCTTAACAGTTTTGAAAACTGGGTATTTATTAAGGGGATATAAGGAGGAAACTTATGTGTTCGAGATGCCATTTTTGTCACTTTAAGTAAAAAAGAAATCATGGGTCGAAGGGGCAAAGGTTGCAAAATTGTAGGAGATTTTAAATTTTGAATTTTGGTTCAGCAGTCATAATCGCTAATGACTAATGGAATTATGACAACTGTTTTGGCATTAATCTGATGATAAATATTGTATTTCAACAGGAACATTAAGATCCGTCCAAACAGTATAAAGACTTTTGATGAGATAACCATGAAGACTAGAACAGATGAGCTCCATGAGGTGAGGAGCTTATACAGCACACACACAAACGCACCACCCTACATGACCCTGATGACATTATACACACATGCACTTATATGTACACACATATGTGAAGGCATACTATATATGTAAAAACATATATGATTAGTTCCATAATATTGCATATTGGGATGAATGAAAGAAAACATTGATGTTAAAAAAATAAATAGAATAACTCCCTCAGTAAAGCAAAAAATATATATATCCATAACACCTGGTCTGATATTTTTTCTCACAACATTAGTCCTTCTCAGTACAAATCAAAGTCAGACTGGTTGATATCCCTGCCACTTTCTAATTATATCTGGAGGTTAATCAGACATTTCACTCTAGTGCCTGAAAGACAATAATTGGCAGAGATGAAAATAATTTTAATGCAAATATGATTAAATTAAACAAATTACAACATTAGGCACAAGTCATTAGGCAATTCTACAATTACTGCTTATTTTCTCTTAAAAATATCAAATGTTTGTATATTTATTTTAACAAAATATTGGCTACTTCTAAACTGTAGACATGCAATGTAGCTTTACATACTCTGCATAATACCTTTTCTCATATTTATTTTAAAGGGAAGTCAGACAGACAGTGGTATGGGATTCTCCTCAGATGATCTGAAGACCCTGAAGCATTTGGAGTCTTTGACTCGACCCTTGAGCATCATGGCCCTGGCGTAAGTACAGAATCCATAATAATGTTAAACATTGTCACTCAGAGCAAAGAGCTGCAGGAAGAGAAGGAGCAACAGGCTCATCCCTGGCAACCCCCCCACAGGACTGGAATGTAGATGCAAGAATTGCCATACAGTTATTTGTCCCCTCACACCTCCTCCCTGACTCCAGTGACTGCCTCTCTCTTTCTAAGAGGTGGCTGGGCGACAGAGCCTCAGAGACAATTGCACAGTGGAGGGATATTGCACAAGGTGACAAACCCAGCAGTTGGACAACAAAAGCAGGCCTGGAAGTGTGGCTCGTTAAAGCTGACTACAAGGCCTGCTGACTAACGTCTTTGTCTGCACTGCCTGAAAGGCACTAGCTTCTCACTTACTAAACTGAGAGCATGCATGCATGCCAGAGCAGTTTGATTCAGTAAGGAACACTAGGACGTAAGCTGCCCAAATCCATTGCCAAATCCCTGTCTGCATTTGCTGTAGTCTGGTGAATTTCACTCATTACTCTATAGACGATGCTTGGAAGATCATAGAAAAGGCCTGGAGTGCACCCTACAAAAATCACACTGTAGTGAGAGCCCCTAATGAATATTATCACATCAACATAGCCTTTCAGGTATTCTCCTTACTCTAGCCTGCATTCAATGCAACTATGCATTGAATTACTTTGATAATAAAATATATTTACGCCCTAAATATATACATTCTTTCTGAATTATACCCATGAAATTTAAAGAAAAATGTAAAATCTCCACTAATGTGAGTCATGCAGCAAGACACAAGTTTTTCTCCCAAAGAATTTTTAAAAAGAAAAGTTAATGATTTGTTATGGCCAAGCCAAAGTCCTGACCCTGACCTAATAGAAATGTTGTGGATAGACCCGAAGTGAGCAGTTCATGTTAAGAAAACCCCCCAATATCATTTAATTGCAGTTATTGCAGCACAAAGGAATCATATACTTTTGCCACTCACGTAAAACATGATCATTTTCCTTAATAAATTAATGGGCAAGTATACTTTTTGTCTAATTTGGTTAATTGTTTTATTTACTACTGTTTGCTTTCTACCTTTAAGACCTGTGTAAATCTGGTGATGTTTTAGGCATGTTTATGCAGAAATACAGGACATGTTACAGGGTTTACTTTCGAACACCACTGTCTTTTCTTTTCTTATTTTTCTTTATACATTTTGAGATATTTCACATTGGCTGAAGTTGCCAATCTTGACACTGTGCATCGATTGACTGCACTGCACCAAAGGAAAAGATATATGCTGTGAAGAACTATGAATTAATACAATATGCTCTTAACTCAGATTGAAACCCATCCACTTTATCTACAAACTGTTTTCCTAGTACATGCAACACACATTCTCAAAACGGAATGGTTTGGGACCCCTGGTCTAACCTAAATTTTAATTTAAATTTTTACAGTGTTGGTCATTTTTCTAGCTATTGACTTATTCTCTACATTTAAGCTTTGTACGTCTAAGCAGTAGATCTAAGCTGTTGATTACTATACATTAAGCTGTAGACTCATTGCAGTAGTCCTGACTCAGTAAAAAAGAAAACTGAAGTTTAATATGTTGTTGTCTTTCCTGTGTGATTAATAAGGCATTGAGGACTTCATTAAAAACACTTTGCCCCCGTAGCAGTTGTGTCCCTGGTCTTCGCATTATCCTGTTTACAGTGCCCTCCTTAAGACCACCCTCAGCAATACAAAAGCTGATTGAACTCCTCAATTGGTTGGCAATGTCTTCTCCATGTTGCCATGGCTTCTTCCATGGGGTAAAAAGAGCCACTCCAGGCATGCAGAGAATGATGTATGTATTGTGGGGAGGTGGCCCCTGCTTAGAGACCACTCGATCACTGCCACCTTTGACCTTCTAAAGCTTTACTGGTTCGTCTCAGCTCCTCTATAACGTTCCCTCTGCATTGTGCTGGTAAATTCCACCTGGTACTTCTCCATTCAGGACGCACATGTGCTTTGACAGCAAATGTATCACACAGTTGTATGTGCTCTAAAGACATCCTAGAATGAGTCCTGAAAACATGCCTGTCCATGTATGGACAATTCGGTCCCCTCCCAAAACTACAAACCAATCACACTGCTCAACGATTTACTCCGAGCTGTCTGAACCAGTGTCTTTGAGGGAGATTGTTTCAAAAACTTGTAGTAACAAAGAGACAATTCAGTTTCAATGACTTCTTTACTAGAGTGAAGTGTGTTTTGAAGCAAATCCTGGCTATGACTGATGCTGTTGAGACAGGCTATAGATTGTAACCTCATATACACTATATATACTCATATACGCATACACACTATACTTTCAACATACACTGTCTAGAAGGTTGGGGCCACTGTTCATCAGTATTTCTTAATAAGCTCTTATTGCTGTGAACATTTGAGTGTATTCAGCTACAAGATTGTTAGTGAAGACAGGTGGGTGTTAAGTTCAAGATCAGAAACGCACTCTAGTTCATCACAAAGGTGTAACCACATAGAACACTGTTCTGTTACTTCACAGCCCAGGGCCAGCAGGGCATTAGAACCTTCTACTTGATGCTTAACATTAACATTGTATGGTAATAACTGAAAGGGTGGTCTGTTGATCATGGAAAGTTCGGACTAAGTGGCAGGTGACATTTTAAAATATTGTTTAAAAGAATGAAAACTAAAAAAGCTGCTTTGAATTTCTTTTCTTTGTAGGATGAAGAGTAAGAGTAAAGAGTCTGTTCTATCAGATGGGGAGAAAGAGAAGTACCCTCCTCCTGTCCCTTCACTGGACTTTAGTCTGGAAGATTCCTCTCTTGACCCAGAGCTGGAGTGCCACAGCCCCCCACCTGACTACAACTATGTTGTCCGCTACTCCACCCCACCAGTCTGAGTTTGCCTCTACCCAAAAGACCCAGCACTCCTGTATCCAAACCTGGACAGTCCACTGGCTAATTATACATTGTACATAATTATACAATTATACAAATGCTTGGTCAACAAGGTCATTGAAAAAAGGCCCTAAAACTGCTACCTAACATGTATCATGGCACCTTTCTGATTGAGGACAGTAGAGAGCGTGTATTGCCTCCTAAAAGCTGCTGAACCACGTCGCTCTACATCACTGTGATAGCCACAGATACAGCTAGAGACCACCTCAGGTATTTTCTGTTATCTACTGTGAACACAAGAAGCATGTTACAGCTCTAGCATATGTTTCTTCTGTCAAATCACAACTGCTTACAGATTGGTGGCTAGTGTTTTAAATAAACGCCTGTAGTCAGGATGAAAAACAAGTATTTTTTATTGAACTGAAACTGGAAAGTTGTTATTTTATTTTACTTTACATTTTAATTTAGATTTTTAACCTCAAAATGTACTAAAACTTTATAAATGTCTATTTTCAGGAAAAGAAAACTGTGTATTGTTGGATACTTAATTGGCTTAATTGCAAGTTTTCTCCCTTTGTATTTTCTATTCAGGCATCAGAGTTTTGTATGTACATTTTTTAAAAATGGCAATATCTGTAATATTCTTATTATTATTTTCAAATAGGATTGGAATAACACTGTGTTAGCCTTTGTCATTTTGATTGATTGATTGGACCAAAGAACAAAGTTTGCAGGTGGATGAAATGAAGATCTGGAGATGCAGGCCTGATGTTTCCTTTATGTTCTTGACTCTCCTAATATGAAGGCTTTTCAGAGAGATATAGTGAATATTGTAGTACATGAACGCTTCAGGACAACTGAAGACAGTATTTAAGATAAAGAATAGAGTAGAGCACCTTTAATGTGAATCATACGTTATGAATTATTAAACGCTGAGCCGTCACACCAAAAAAAATTCTTCTATCCTGCCTTTCACTGATACATGGCCACATTTTAATGTCTAATGACTTTTAGGCTGTTTACATTGTTTATCTACAAGAAACACTAATTTTACAAATACTAACCAATGTCATTTTAGTGGGAAAACTATAGATCCATATTTGTGCTCTAATCATACTAAGGTTTGGAAGCCAGGCTAAAAGTACATGTAATAGTCTGGTCACTACCATCACTACAGGCTGTATATTATGTTGTAACAGTTCTACAAAGCTAAAGACATGTGGCCCTGCAGCAGTAAAGCCAGAATAGGAGTTGAGTGCTGTTGCTGAGTATGTGTTAAGTGTATCCACTTTTAGTTTTTGCCAGTATTACATTTATTGGTTGATCAGACCACATTCCAAACATTACGTACTGCCAGATAATATTTGCATTATTGCTGTCTTATTTGTCTATTGAAAAGTAAAATGTATGCACTGAAATGTTTTTTTGCATTATATATTTTAATATTAACCAATCATAAATAAAGATTTATATATTTATACATAACTGCATATTGCAAGGTGAATTAATTTAAATTTGACAAACCCTGACACCAACTAAGGTGTGAGCAAGAATGCTCCATGCTCTGATGTTTCTGCTGAAGGGTTAATATCATGGAAAACAGAATATTACATGCTACCCTTCTGACTACTCTTAAAATTCATATGCCTTATCTGATAAATGTGAATATGTAATAGAGCGAACAGGTTTAATCTTCAAGAAGAAGATCTGGATGCAGCTTGATCTAACATTACTGACTGTTGTGGTAACTAGAGTGCTTTTTTGTGGGCATTAGACATTGTGATTTGTTAACTTTTTATTCTTTCAGTATATTTTACTCTATGTTAATCTTACTTAAGTTTCAAAATATACCATTTACACCTCAGTCAATAGTCTATTTATAGAACTGAAGCTGATGTGATGAACACCAATGTAGTTTATGCTTAAATAATCTGTCTATAGCAGGAGTTATGATTCATGTAAAGAAGTTATAGGGAGGGTCTCTGTACTGAACTGATTTTTAAATGAACTAGAATCAAATACAGCCAATCAGAGCTGTGATCATTCATATATATATATATTGATATATCCCTTGGGTGAACAATATCACAGCCTGTTCAACAGGCAGGAAAAGCAGGAAAACTGTCATACAAGAAAGGAATTATGACTGTTTATGTTATGTTAAATAATCTGAGTATCATACGTGGCTCTCCTGGGTTAAAATCAAACATAGTGTTATTTTTACAGGATATTTAAAAAGTCTAGTTAAACAAGACTATGTACCCACTGCTACTGTGAACTACCATAATGTCTGCTTGTGTTAAATTAGTAATGTGTTTTACTGACATTTTTCCCTGCTTCGTTTCACACTGTATTCCATGTTATTGTTTTGCTTCTTTGAACATTTATGAATTCTTAGTATATTTCCAGTCATGTCGTGTGTCATTGGTGTGTGGCCTTCCTCGTGCTCCTTGACCATGGAGACACATTTCCTGAGCGGGACAAGGTGTCGGCAGTCTGTCTGTCACCAGGACAATACCTCTGCCAGTGGGAAAAGGAAGGCTTGCTTAATCATTACCGTCCCAACACAGGGCTTCCTATGGGACAACAGTGCCCCCCACCAATGATACTGGGTGTGCCAATGAGAGTGTACATACAATTTTAAAAGTGTAACTTCATTACTGAAAAGAACAGCAGGCTGACTAAGAAGAGCAGTGTAAGTTACATCACGTCGCGGGATGTCAAAGATGTAAGCTGATTCAGGAAAGTGAATAGCAAACAAACAGGGGAAGGATATAGAAATGCTTAGGGGTCATCATATTCTGGATATTTGCACATACCTACTATTTTTCCATACACACAGGAAGAACACAGCCTCTGGGTTCTACAGTCTGTCAGGAAGAAAACTCCTAGTAGTTACAGAGAAGAGACATGTCTGTTGTCTGTCCATACACACTACATCTACACCATTTACACAAGAGGCAACACAGCTGGGTGTGGTCGAGTAAAATTTGAATTATCAATCAAAACATTGTTATATATGATTTCATTATACAAATTTTATTGAAATACAGCAAACAGGCATTCTTAAAAGTTACAATTTTTTTAACTGAGGGTTTTCTTCAATGCTAAGAACATGGAGAATGAACCTCTCCATATTTCTCGGAAGAATTTTCTTGCCAAATCATTTCCTCACAATATCACATGAAGAGACAACAAAACCAATTAAGGTCAGAGTTGTGTTGTGCCACACGTTTTGGATTGCTCTAGAATGTTCTCTCCTCATTCACTTACACTCATTTGGTTAGGAGTCTTTTTCTGGATGAACTTTAAACATTCACCTGTTTGTGTACAACAGAGTAGTATTCCCTAAATATTTTACTAGCCTCTTTTTATTAGAGCAAACTTCAATACAATATGATAAAAAATTCAACAACACTGACTTCTGTGAAATATTTTATCAAAATAAAAAAGCTAAAATCCACAGTCAAAGGTTGAAGCTGGATCCCCCTCTGTTCATATGAATGAAGAATTCGTTCTAATTGGCAAATTGCAATTGCCAACTAATGCATTCTTTATATCTGAGTCACATCAAGACTGTTTCCGGCTATTTTAACTTCTCGGTACTCCCATCCTTCAGTGTTGGAATTGACCTTGTGCAGTGGAAGATGACGTCAAACATGTCTACCAAGACAGCAGAAAGAGAAACACCCATAGTGTTGCTAGACATTAAGACATAAACATACCATGCTGACCTCTTCCACTTCCACACTGATCATTACAAACCTTATTTATTATTTTAATATGTACGCTTTCAAAGTTTGTTGGAGTAACATTTGAAATTACATATTTGAACATGCAAGCTTGTCATTGTCTTTCATTTATTCAACAAAATATCAACAGATATTCTTCTGTATAAGCTAGTTTTGGACCCAAAGCTTCTTGGAGGCATTTTCCATTACTATCTGAAGCCTTTGACTTCAACTTTGTGAACATTTCTGACCACTCTTCTATGTACAATTATGTCAGTGACAAGATGTTTAACAGTTGTCTTTCATGTGCTGGACTGTTCAGTCCCCATCCTTCACAATTTCTTAAAATCAGGGGTCCATAATTGGCAATTTTTGCTTTTTGAGATACAGTACTTTTGCTTTTCTTTGATAGAATTGTTATTGTGCTTTGGATGACTGTTCTAATAAATGGTCCACCTCTGGTAAAACATTTGGACAGATTTGGACAGCCTCACATTACCTTCAGACATTCTTTGATATTATGCAGAGTCCATTGTTAAATTTATGATAACAGACTGCCCAGTCCCTAAAGCAGCAAAAAATCCCATGCTTCAAATATGGTTCTACTAAAAAGCTGTGTTTTGTCTATGCCACACATGTGTACTGTAATTGTGGTTGCCTGCAGATCATGTAATTAAATTGTGGGGTTGGGTTTTTTTTTCACAAAATGAAATGAAATGGCTGAATTTGCTAGAGCAATCAGTCCTGGACAAACTAGCAGTGATCTGAAATCTATACCACTTTTCCTTACATTTTCTTGTCCATCCACAACTATGTTTGAAGAGCTTGACATAGAATTATTTTAAATTTGCAATTACCTTTAACTTTAGAAATCATATTAAAGAAGGTAAATGCTAGCTTTTTCAAAAAAATAATTTTTTCACTATATAGTGATGACACCATATATTTTCTTATTTTTTGATACTAATATTAAAACTCTGATCCTCCATCAATCACTGCTGTGCTTTACCTGTTTTTAAAGGAAAAAGACATTTTTGTTCAAGCTGTTTAAAAATTGTACCACCCCACAGAAAAAACACACAGCTAACAGCCACACACACATGTGCATGTGTGGAATTTCAGTACAAATGTTTTACAGGGTCTTTTCCTTCTGATATCACATCCAGCACGGTTACAAATCAACCCAGTACTGATACATAAATATGACCAGTGGTAATTTATGTACTATCACAGTGTTAACTCTGGGGAGGCTGAGCATGGATTTTCCTGTCTGTAATGAATCCATTCCTACCTAACCTTACCCATTGGTCATGTCACTCACGCCTGCAGTTGTTAACTCATTTACTAAGTGTATTACCTACACTCTATTTTAATTCAGTCATTATTAGGCCTTGTCATTATTTTGTCTTGTACTGGACTTTCTGCTTGTTATACCTGTGTTTTCAGTCCCTCTGACTTGAATTTTTAGGTTTCTGGTAGATATTTCCTGCCTGTGCCATGACTCATGTGTCCTGCCTAGTCAAAAATATCTAATATTATACAAAGAAGATTTGCAGTGTAGTATTTTTGTGAATTTGACAGCATGGTTTACAAAAAAAAACAAAATGGAGCATGAATTTGGATCGGGTGTTCTAGATAATCCTAACAACATTGTTCCACTTTTGAGCTGCTGCTCATTTACAACATTACAGTCTGCAAAAGTGATCCACAAGAAAAACATCCCGTGTGCATCTAATTTAAGTCTCTCACCTTCTGGGATGTGTTATTGTTTCTCTACTGCAACAATTGAAGGTATGTAAATCCTTATATTGCTACTTCCATGGCTCTTCCCAAGGAAAACACAGCCCCCAGTGGCAGGATGTACTATTATTCAGGAAAGCACTAAAGCAGAGGGGGGTGCATCAGTGGATCTCAAACCCTGATCAAAGGCAGAACAGTTTACCAAAAAAATCTATTCTTTACAGAATCAACCCCTTCTTCTCTTTAATGGCTATTAATGGATTCCCATTACTCCACATCAATCTAGCTTGCTTCTAAAATGTGTTTAGTAGGTTGGCATGTCTGTGCCTCTCACCCAGAGTCAGAACAATGGGAGGGATGTAGTCACAGTGATTGGTTATATTTACCCCACCTTTACCCAGCAAGGAAGCATCAGAAAGAAAATAATACATTTCTGGAAATACTCCACCTACTGCAAAGAGCCAGAGTAGAGAACCATCTGCAGATTTAACCTAGATCAATTCAAATCAAATGGCATTTGGTTATTGTGGTGTGAAATCTCTGTCGAATCAGTATTTGGAAAGGATGTTACAGGAAAGCAACTAAGAAGAAGCAGTTTCACACAGCAGAGATTTTTCTTCCATTCTTAGTCACATCATATGTAAAAGGTTAGCTAGGCCTTCCTTTGCACTTGACAAAGGAGAGAGTCAAAACACTCCAGATTTATGTCATCACTAAAAAGAAAACGGGATTACCAGTCATTCATGAATTATTAATGCTAGTGAGAGATGTCCACAAATGTTGGCCCAGCTCTGAGTTGCTATTTACAAGCCCAGCTGAGGAGCGCCTGTGGTCACAGATGAAAGGAAGCTCTGCAGCTTCATCGCATTTGGAGCCATCAGCCATTTAGCTATAGTTGGTGGGTCCAGGCCTTAGTAAGCCACACTACCCTACAAAGACAAAGACCCATATGTAACAACAGTCAAGAGCAAAACGGAGGGGGAAAAACTTCAAAAGCTTCAAGGTTCTCGCTTTGTCATCTCCAATATGTTCCCAAATGTTTCACATGCCAGCCTCCTTAAGCACAACACTCACAAGATGACCAGATAACCAGCAGATAACCAGCAAACTCAGTCACACGTTTTGCACTCTTGAAAATCAAGCTGCCTCAGGAGATTCTTTTAAGCACTACCATAGACAAAGTTCTTTTGGCTTTAGAAGATAATGTCAGAATGATTCTTTAAAGATCGCAACTGAAACATGTGAGCATGAAGAATCTTTTTAAAAGAACCTCTGCATAATGAAAAGGTTCCATAGCAATTCAAAGAAATTTAAGCCAAGACCCACTTCGAAAACTTTATTTTTTAAGTGTGTGCACTGCTGCCAGTGTTGTACAAGGAACTGTCCTCTAGTAGAAACCCACAGCAACAGGATGGGACCAGAGGGATCTGGGGATGGGCTTAACACATACATCCCACCACAAACATGTGTTTGTACTCATAAAAAGCCTCTTTCACATCAGAATTCATTATAAGCAAGTTGCTTTTGTTTTTTCCCCCAGGCCTCGATTAGGGCCTCTCCATTGCTTACTAGTAAACTGGACTTCACAATGAAGATTTCTTGTTTCACAATAAAGATTTATGGAAATATATGCAAAGGCAACCAACCACAGGGCAGACATGCCACCCCAGGGGTGTTGGGACGTTGGGTTTCTATATGTCTGTTACCCTGGTTTTGGTGGATGTGTAGCTTTATGTCAAGGGATTACGTCCCAACAACCTCATACACCAATCAGCCATGACATTAACACTACCTGCTGTTGTATAGGCCTCTTCATTCAGTCAAAGCAGCTCCCAACTGTGGTGCACTGTATGTCCTGACACCTTTCTATTAGAGCCAGCATTAATATTTTGTGTTACAGCAGCTCTTCTATGTAATTGAACCATTTTACAACAGTGAGCCTTGGGCAACCAGGACCCTATTGCTGGTTTACTGGTTGTCCTTCTATGAACTGCTTTTGGTAGTTACTAAACACTGCATACTGGGAACACCCCACAAGAGGTGCCATTTTGAAAATGCTCTGACTCCTTCCTGTTTCCAGCACAACAATTTCAATAACTAACTGTTCTTTTGCTGCGTCCCACCCCTTGACAGATGGCATAGTAATGAAATAACAAGATTATGAATGTTATTCACTTCACTTGTGAGTGGGTTTTATGTTGTGGCTGATCGGTTTACAAAAGATTGCTTTGCCTAGAAATGGTTATTTCTTTAGTGATTAGTGAATTGTGATTTCCGATCATTGTGAATACCACTGCACACAGTGCACCACAACGAAATTTGCCCTCTGCATTTTACCCATCACACGT
>JBBIGC010000033.1:2108820-2124143 GCA_037576955.1 Lepidarchus adonis
GAGAGAGAGAGAGAGAGAGAGAGAGAGAGAGAGAGAGAGAGAGAGAGAGAGAGAGAGAGAGAGAGAGAGAGCTGGCTTGGCGGCCTTATTGGCTCCGTCATTTGAATGCAAATCTGCGGGGTTTGAAGTCTTGTCTGACGTCAGGAAGGCCGTGTTATACCTACACCAGCAGCGTCTTGTCAACACACTCACATCATGTTTGATTGAAGCCCGTCACGGACTTACGCCGCATGACCGAGCTGGAGCCCGTCTCTGGACTATACCACATTTCAGCACATTTCAGCAGCAGGAAAGCCTCCAGGGAAGCTCTGTGAGGACCTGCTCGTGTTTCTGGCCGGGTCTGAGCTGTGTCTGACATGCTGCGGGGCTAGTATGTCGTCCTGAAGAGGCTCCTGGGTTTTCTCCTCTTGCGCATCATGTATGTTGGATATCTGTTGGATAAAGAGGGCAGCATGTATCACCAGGGACCCGTACGTCGATCCGGCATCAATCTCCCGCCTCAGAACTTCGTGTCCACTCCGCAGTACTCCGATTTTGGCGGATACCACCATGTGTCCGGTGTGGATCCTCACGCGCAGGCCGCGGGGCCCTGGGCCGCTCCGTACAGCGCGCCCAGAGAGGACTGGGGGGCCTATAGCCTCGGACCCCCAAACACCATCTCGGCGCCTATGAGCAACTCTTCACCCGGACAGGTTTCTTACTGCTCGCCCGAATACCCGCCCATGCACAACACGGCCTCCGCCGTGCTCCCTCCGCCGCAGGACAACATCTCAGTGCCCCCGCTGTCCCCGGACAGAGAGCGGCGCAACTCTTATCAGTGGATGAGCAAAACCGTGCAGTCCTCCTCCACCGGTACGTTCACAGCCGCTGTTCCGCTGTCTCAGTTCTCACCGTTTACAGAGGATCTGTACATTCACGCGTAACCAGCTCCTTTACTCCAGAACCACATCGCCCTCAGCTTAACTCCCACTTAACTTTGCGCGCTGCTCAGATTTCCGTCCGACTGGACACGTGTGTGTTACCGCTGAGAAGAGGATAATTAAACCAAAATCTGTTTTAAAATATAGCGAATATAATCAACAGAGGTTCGCCATCACCAGTGCAGCTCATTTCTTTATTAATAAATAAACCTTTCACTCTTTAGGCCTTAGGATGAACATCTGAGTCTAAACGCGCTGTTCAGATAAGAAGGTTCAGTTACATCACTGAGGAGCGTTCATTTTATTTAAAGGATTATTAATCTGTTTTTACTGTAGTATAATATATTATAGCGGCGTTAACATGCATAATAATACACTACGATGTTATTAACATATTATGTTGTAAAGTATTATTTGGTAATTGCCTTATTATTCTTATAGAATGATATATCGCTATTTTATTACTACAACTAAGGTATTATATATTGCTAAGTTATCGATTTATTAGTATAAACTATTATAATTTTAATACTAAATTTATATATATATATATATATAATATATAATATACATTTCTGCAGTACGATATTTTGCTGTGTTATTACATTATATAGCAGCTACAGTATGCTATATTACTGTGTTATTGCAATTAATAGCAACTACATGATGATATATTATTGTTGTTACATTAAATAGCAGCTACAGTATGAATTATTACTGTCATTACATTAAATAACAGCTACCTTACAATATTTTAATGTGTTATTACTTTAAATAGTAGATACAGTATGATATATTACTGTGTTATAATATTAAATAACAGCTACAGTGTGATATATAACTGTTTTTACATTAAATAGCAGCTACAATATGATATATTACTTTGTTATTATATTAAATAGCTGCTATAGTGACATATTACTGTCATTACGTCAAATAACGGTTACCTTACAATATTTTAATGTTATTACATGAAAGAGTAGGTACAGTGTGATATATTAGTGTTTTTACATTAAATATACTGTGTTAATATATTACTACAGTATGACATATTACTATGTTATTACAATAAATAGCAGCTGCTGTATGATCTATTACTGTTATTACAATAATAGCATCTACAGTATGATATATTAGTGTTATTACATTATATAGTAGCAACAGTATGATATATTACTGTGTTATAACATTATATAGCAACTACATTATGACATATTACTGTGTATATTACATTAAATAGCAGCTACAGTGATATATATTACTGTGTTATAACATTATATAGTAGATACAGTATAATATATTTCTGGTATTACATTAAATAGTAGCTACAGTATGATATATTACTGTATTTATTGCATTATATAGTAGCTACAGTGTGATATATTACTGTATTATTACAATGAATAGCAGCTACAGTATGATATATTACTGTTATTACATTAAATAGCAGCTACAGTATAATATATTACTGCGTTAATAAATTAAATAGCAGTTACAGTATGATATATAACTATGTTATTACGTCAAATAGCAGCTGCAGTGTGATTATTACACATGTTATTACATTATACAGTAACTACAGTATATTACTGTGTTATAACATTATATATAGCTACAGTATATTATTGTTATTACATTAAATAGCAGCTAGTGTGATATATTACTGTGTTATTACATTAAATAGTAGCTACATGTGGTATATTACTGTGTTATTACATCAATAGCAGCTACAGTTTGGTGTATTACTGAGTTATTATTGTATTATAACAGTAACAGAGAAGTATAAGGGCCGCACAGTGTGGCAGGGCTGGAAGTGCTCTGCAGCTGTATTATTTTAGTGACGCTGTCTCTGTAATTCTGAGTTAACTGAAGCAAATGTACTCAGTGGCAAATGTGCGCGGAGGCAGGTGGAGGTGTCGGGAAGTGGCGCCAGGGCCGCTTGTAATGCTAATGCGCGCGCGTGAAGGAGATGGGAGCTCCTCGTTTTTTTTCCTGTTACATTGTCCCAGCGCTTTTTGTCGGGGTTATCTGTCATATTCAGGCGGCGGCTCCTTTTAACACCTTTCTCCACTTTGATATGCAGCAGCAGCAGCGTGTCTTCCTCTCGCCCTCTTCTTCAAGGCGGGAGTGTGGAGGATTTCACAGCAAATAAAAAGGCACAAAAACAACACTCTGTGCCTCGTAGGAAAAAAGAAAGAAATATTTATTATAATAACTTTTACATTCTCTTATACCGGAGAGTATTGGGACCGTGTTCGTTTTCTGATGAGAACAAAGTGAAGGTGAACTCGTGTTTATAAGGGAACATTTTCACTTATTCACATCATCAGTTCTTTAGGTTTACAGCCGTTTTACTCTTTCAAAACAAGTATCTGTCAATAATAAATAAATAAACATGCAAATAATCCTGTACTTTATTATCATTATCGCTGTTTAAAAACAGTTTTAACGCTAATACTGCCTGAACGGAGTGTCCAGCCTCTGAAGTGGACAGACAGTCCAACAGGAGCAGCCTGCTCTCTGGGAAAATCGCCCCCCTCCATGGGATTCTCCTTGTAAACCCTTTTAACTTCTGTGTTGCCTCTTGACACTTGAATGGCGTTTAGCTGAGATCTCCGAGCCTCTTTGTTCTGCAGTTTGTAGAGAAAATGTCCGTAAAAGAAGATCAGAGACGCGATTTACATGTCTTGATCCAGATAACATCTTCCTCAGGGCCAAACTGACTGGGCGCTTTCCCCACACTAGACTCACTTAGTACATTTCAAGAAGCAGGTCACACGTTACCACTCAGATTAAAGTGGTTATAACACTTGGTAATAGAGTGGTTATAAGCGCTGTGTAAGCAGCAGGCCTGACGGGGATGTGACTGGATAAATAACGTGTTGGTTTCTTATAAATTCGCTCTAATCTGAAAAGATGCAATGGTTATTTACTTTATTTGACAGATTTGTTGCTATAATGTGCTTTGTATCCACACAGGTAAAACGAGAACAAAGGAGAAGTACCGGGTGGTGTACACGGACCACCAGAGACTGGAGCTGGAGAAGGAGTTTCACTTCAATCGCTACATCACCATCAGGCGGAAGTCCGAGCTGGCGGTCAATCTGGGCCTTTCAGAGAGACAGGTAGGACCGCGGGCCTGGAGCCCTTCACTTCACTTCTCTCCAGTGCCAGCGGTGGATGCTAACCGCCCTTTTCTGTTTTACAGGTCAAGATCTGGTTCCAGAACCGCAGAGCCAAAGAGCGGAAATTAATCAAGAAGAAGATGGGTCAGTCTGACGGCAGCGGCGGCTCGGTGCACAGTGACCCCGGCTCTGTCAGTCCTCTCCCCGTTGCCGGTTCTCTGAGCCCCTCAGAAATACACAACTCCCTGTACCCCCCACCTGGCATGAACACCTTACCGTCCATGAGGAACATACAGCAGGTCACTGTCACTCAGTGAACTCGAACTTGGTGAAGACCCACCTTTCAAAACTGAGCACTCCAACACGCTGAGGGGACGCCAGAGCCGCGCGCAGCGGTCACGTGGATTATCAGCGAAGAAAAGAAATAAAAGACCCGGATGAAGCGTATTTTTGTGGATTTACAGCAGAGAATCGCGGGTTTTACGCAATGAACACACTGGAGGCTCTTCACACATTGTTTTAAATAGAATAGCTTTTAAAAGTAAAAAGAAAAAAGTGAGAAACGTACAAAAATTATGTTCGTCTGCTCCAAAGGCTAAATATTCTAATGGTTTGTTTGTGTTTTTGATCTTTGAAGATATAAATATCTTTTTTTCTGTACGTGGTGAGTGTATACTTTTTTGTAAATAAAATGACTCAGGTTTTACAGTGTCTTCACCCTGGAAAACGTCTGTTTTCACTCTCAGAGCTTGCTTTCAGCATCTGTTCAGACAATTGCACATTTCCTTTTACGAACAAGCAGCCTATATAAAGGGTCAGCTAGGGGAAATGCAAAGTGATTTTTGGAAAATAAAGTCATGTCATTATAGCCACAATACGCCTGTCACAGTGTGAGACATTAGGCTATGCCCTGCTTACTGCTAAGAAACCAAGATGGCGCTCACTATTACAGGCTGCTTTGTCAATTTCACAGCAGCTGAAAAATACAAACAAAATGATACGATTTTGATGGATATCATCAGAAAAAAGAAATGGCACTACATTTCCTAATAATAGCTAAACACTAATAATAGTAACTTTCTGATTATGATCACAACAAGGTTATAAACTAAGCCTCAGCAGTCTGCTCATTCTGCTTCTAAACCAGCATTCAAGGGAATGGAGCCAGACTTACACTGAACTGATACCAGAGCATTTACCAGGTCAGTTTACTTCTGAAAGGGGGATTTCACCAGGGTTTTAACATCATGCACAAATAAAAGTGCAAGTAAATAAATTCATCCAGAGCTATTTAATGTGAAATTCTCAATTTTTTCACAGTGGTGGTGACAGGAAACAGACCTCTGAAGTCTTTAATGCCTCTATTAAAGCTTCTGAATAACACATACCGGTTACAGTGAGTTACAGGTATAAGACCTTACTCCCATTGTTTAAACACGCTTGACATGCAAGACATTGTAAGGTAATAGAAATGTTCGCTGGTGGGTTTGGATTACAAGTCATGCATTGTTTTCCAGTCCCTGACCAAGAAATCCAAGTTAGTAAAATTCTGAGAGAAATTCTCAGTGCATCACTTCACATCAAACTACATCGACTTTGCTTACAACCAAGCGATGGCATGGAGTTTTTTAATCGGTTGAATGTTCTATTTAACAACGTGCCAAGTGCCCTAGACATCCAGTTATTAGAATCAGAATCAGAATCAGAAAAACTTTATTGTCCCTAAGGAAATGGGGCATTAGTCTCTCACTTGGCCCTGTCCAGTATTAGTGGTACTATGAGAAAATCTCTAACTGTGGGCCAGTGTTCCGTCTTTTTTTCCTAGGCTATAATAACTATTCGCGTGAGATTTTTACTCTTTCAAAAATCTATATTTACTACTGAAAATTCTTCAAGAAAGACATTTACTATTTTCATTTTCTGTTTATGTTTCATATTCCTTATTTCCAATGACTCTTCTTTAATTGTCACAGCATCGTGAACCCTCACCTCCTCTCTCTCTGCTCCTCCGGACGGGGGGAGGGGTGTGGCGGTGGAAGGTGTGGCGCGGGCTTATTTTCCCGCCTTTGATTTTTGCCGTCTCTCTGCACACGCGCGCTCTGACGTCACGCAAGAAGAGTCGGAAACGTCATGAGCGTCTTACTGCCCAACATGGCGGACTTTGATACCATTTATGAGTTAGAAGAGGAAGACGAGCGGATAGTGAACGAGGAGCACCTCGCCAGATACTGCCCCGAGCCCGTGGTCATGCGAGGGGCCGGGCACATTACAGTGTAAGTGTCCCGGTGGTGTAGCGCCGTTGCTGTCTGCTACTGCCTCGTTCGTGCTGAGCTAGCCTCCATGCTAGCGCACAGTGTGTGTTTTTCTAACGGCAGAGTTACATGTAGGCCAAGCCTTTCATGGCGCTGGCTTTCTTGTGTACATGCACTGATTTTAGACGCACATAATGACGCCCCTTTATTTTTGTGCTGAGGGAATGATGGCGTTATTGGTGGTCGTCAGTAAGTGTCGGCTTTCGTACGGTATGAAGTTTACTCCGTGTGCATGTGCCATAGTTGTTGGATCACGTGCACAGAGTGAAGTAAAATGCATATAAACAATTTGTGTAAAACTCGTTTTCTGCCATATGTGAGACACGTTGGATGGGACTGGGTTATCACAGCTTTAATTCCTACAAATATTAATATACGTCAGTTCTATTTTGTCTACTGTATATGGGCTTAGCATTTCCTTCTCTGCAGCCAATATTAAAAATGCGGTTTGGAAACTACACCCCCCTATGTAATTGGTCTGCAGACTCTTACATCCGAATACTATCTATGGAAAATTAGTAATCTTACATTAACACATGCAAGTGTTAATGTAAGATGTGTAGTCCACACACATTAAAATAATCTTTTATTTTTAGGATTTGTATGATTATTTTTAGTTAACTTATTTAACAGTATGTTCATATTTTCCGAACTGTTACATCATGAAGTTGAACAAACAAATTATTTAAACTGTTATTTTTTTTCAGTATGTACAGGAGAGCCCAATTTACCAATCAATTTCTGTTTTTGTAGGTTTGGACTCAGCAACAAATTTGACACAGAATTCCCCTCAGTTCTTACAGGAAAGGTAACAGTGCCCACATAATGTGTATGGATGATGCTTGAAAGTCTTTTTGTCTTTAGTTCCTTAGTTTTTCTAAATAGTTTCTTCGTTTCCACTTCCCAAAAGTGGTAGCTCTAAGAATTTCTGAGACAGAAAATGGTGTGTTTCACTAGGTGAACTGCAGTGCGTCTAACGCGAGCTGAATATACTAAAGTAAGTTTCTGTCAATGAGTAAACCGTGTAAGGGCCTGGCTGGCCAGGACCCTGGTGCAGGGAGGACACAGCTCCAGGTGACAAAATAATGAAATAAAGCCCGCACCGTGCACAAGAAAGGAAAGCTTCCTGGGTCGGACGCAGAAACACAAAAAGGTTGCAGGGGGAAGAGCAGACTGAGGGAAGTGCTGGGCAATAAAATGTATCTTCAGTATTGTGACCCAGGGTGACATGTGATGGATGAGGTCAGGATTATGATGACTGAAGGGTGCAGATCAGGCCTGCTGGGCTTTATTCCAAGCTCTTTCACTGTTTGCAAAGAGACCTTTGCATCCTGTCATAAAAGATTACGACCCTGGTTTTATGGTGTACATACCCAGAGAGGAATGAGCAACCATTCATGTTGTTTGGACGGCACAGCCACAGGCCATGGGCTTATCTCCCCTTTTTGTCCTCCCTTTACCCTGAAAGTCCTGGAGCATGGCTGGCAAGTTAGAAGTGTACAATTGAGAGATCACCTGATTAGTTGAGAGCATCTGCAAAATTTGGTCAGGATTCCTTTTTCTGTAGTTTGTGATTAAAAAAAAAATTGTAAATTTTATTTGTGAATGTTGACAATTGATTAAATGAATGTATGTAGTTATTATTATATTATTATTGTGTAATAAAGTAACTTATTTACCACAAAATATTCAGTTGAGTCCAGTTAGTACACAGTTAAATCCTGGTGACCTACACGCTCATGTATACCCATGCCTGACCCAGGTCGCTCCAGAGGAGTTTAAGACGAGTATCAGCCGAGTGAACTCTTGCCTGAAGAAGAACCTGCCCATCAATGTGAAATGGTTGCTCTGCGGCTGCCTCTGCTGTTGCTGCACTGTGGGCTGCAGTCTATGGCCTGTCATATGCCTCAACAAGAGGGTGAGACCTTCTGTAAATCAACCCTGTCTGTTGTTTACTAGCTTTTAACACACCAGTAATATTGCCTTTGGTGCTGAAGCCAATAACAGTGTGTTCAATTAGTGATTGTGTGAAATTGATTCATTAAACCAGGTTATTAGGAAGATACTATGTGGAAAGTTTGGCATGCCAAAGTAGGTTATTGGCCATAACGTGCAACTTACGAGCTGTTTAAATAAGGGCTTCAGTCTATAAATGTCTCTGAGGCTTTAATGCTGGGTGTTTTATTGGCATTTGCTAAGCACCTGTTTGACGGTTTTGATGGTGTGATTATGAGCACCTTTAAACTCTGTGTGTTCCCTTCTGCAGACACGAAGATCCATTCAGAAATTGTTAGAATGGGAAAACAACCGATTGTATCACAAAGTAAGCAAAATGTAACATTCATACCTTACCATAATAAATAAAATGGGTAATTATTTCCAAAGCTTTAGTAAAGGAAGTGTTTGGGTTTCATGGGGGGAAAATTGTAGCTGCTAAACTGAAAACACTCATTTGGAACTTTTTTGGCTGATCTCCTGATAGAGAACAGAGGTTAATGAGACAGGATGTCTTGAACCCATGACTGTCAGACAGTAGCTGCACAGACACAACCTGTGTGTAAAGCTGGCCTGCCTGTCTGTATTTGTACAGTCTTATGCCAAAGCTTGGGAACCCTTTGATAAATAACATATTTTGACGATTTTGTAATTGAAAACATGTAAACACAGCCTCTCTAAGATACTGAGAAAAATACACAATATTTTCAGCAAACATTGATGTATCTTTACTTCTTATGCCATAAATTGAACAAAAATAAAAACATTATTATGGCACTGTGCAAAAGTTTGGGCACTTTACATAATCAGTACTTAGTAACACCTCCTCTGGCAGATATCACCGCTTGCAAACGCTTTTTAGAGCTAAAAGTCTTTAAATTCTTGTACATGGGATGTTCTCCCATTCTTCCTTGAAAGAGACTTCTAGTTCTGTAATATTCTATGGTCGTCTTGCATGCACATTTCTTTTAAGATCTACCCACAAATTTTCAATGATGTTTAAATCAGGGGTCTGTGATTGCCATTCCAAAACCTTCAGCTTGCGTATCTTGAGATCGTCCATGGTGGATTTCGAGGCCATCCTCTTTTCAGCTTCAGCCTTTTTTTTTTTTTTTTTTTTTAAAAAATTGTGTGATGTTTTCTTTCAGAATTTGCTTGTATTTAGTGGAATTCATTCTTCCTTCCACCCATGCAGTGTTTCCTGTGCCGCTGGCTGCAACACAAGCCCAAAGCATGATAGATCCAACCCCATGCTTAACGTTTGGCAAGGTGTTCTTTTCATGAAATGCTGCTTTTTTCCCCCAAACATGTCTTTGCTGATTGTGGCTATTTTACATTTGTGAGTCCATAGCACTGGTTTCCAAAATGCATCAGGCTTCTGTAGATGTTCCTTTGCATACTTCTCATGTTGGATTTTATGATCTGGACACAAGTAAGATTTTCTTCTGCTGACTCTTCCATGAAGGACAGTGGAAAGGTGCACCACCACTACTGAGTTTGCTACATTTTCCTGCAGGTTTTTGCTGTCAAATGGGAATTTTGATTTATCTTTTTGACCAGCATACGAGCAGTTCTCACAGAGTTTTCTGGGTCTTCCAGATCTTATCTTGACCTCCACAGTTTTCCTGGACCACCATCTCTTAATTACATTTCTCACTGTGAAAACTGCAAGCTGACAATGCTTTGCTATCTCCTTGTAGCCTTCCACAGTTTTTGTAAAGCTTTGAAATTGTCAGCTGACATTTACTAATGACAACTGTTGCCATGCATCAGATCTAATGATCTGATTAAGGTCTGAAACCTGGTAAAAAGAATCAGAGACTGGAACTCCAAACTTTTGCACAGTGCCATAATAATGTTTTTATTTTTTTAAATCTTTTTTTTCCCAATTTATGTAATAAAAAGTAACTATGCATAAATGTTTGCTGAAAATATTGTGTATTTTTTTTCATGTCCTATAGAGACTGTGTTTATATATTTTCAATTACAAAATTACCAAAATCTGTTATTTATCAAGGGGTGCCCAGACTTTTGTGTAAGACACTAACACTAACTTTGTGTTTTATTTCTTATCAGCTGGGACTACACTGGAAACTCAGCAAAAGAAAATGTGAGAGTAATAACATGATGGAATATGTAAGTACTTTATAATAATTTTTTTTAAGTGATCATAATTAATATTTTTGGTAACGATAGCTATGTTTCTTGCCAAAGTGGTGTTTTTTTTTAAGAAGTGCTTCAAAAAATTTAGAGAAATTATCTGGAACACTTCATTAACATCAGTTTTTCTCTGTTCATTTAGTTAGTTTTATGGCAGTTTCCCATATGTGCCTTTATTAACATACACAAATAGCACAGTGGCAAAGTAATTAGACTAAGGAAATGTAAGTGGTTGTTAACAGGAATGCTGCCACTTTTCATTGCTTATTGAGAGGCATGTCTGGAAAAAGCTACAGCTGTTCAAAATGGAAAGCACTCAATACTCTATGTAGTAGAGCAATGTGATCTCTTGTGTTGCAGTTCCAATAGCAAGAATGACTCATTCAATTAAAAAATTCAAAGAAGCAAAGAGCACAAAAAATGAATAATTAATGGAATAAAATATAAAATCACACAAACCCTTAATTAGCTCTTGTATTGATGACTTCTGTGACAGCTGTATTTCTTATAGCAATAATCTGTAGTATTTCGTACGCCTTTTTTTAAATTTTTTTTCACTTGACAAAGTTATTGGAGATGTAGGTAGTAGTCTTGATCACATTTCATAAATCACAAGTTCATAAATTAACCAGATTTAATAAGACTGATCAAAAAAGCTGTAGCTAACAGTATATGTGTTTCTTAATGTTGGGCTGTTCTTTACTTTTGCAGGTGATTCTTATAGAATTCTTACCCAAATACCCTATATTCAGACCTGACTGAGAGGACAGCTGGGAGATGCTGGTGACTGGCTCCTCACTCCTCTCCTTAGTGCCTTGTATATATGTTGGATTGAGGGCCTTCACCGGTGTCTAGGTGACCCCTTCTTCTCCCAGTACCTTGTACAGTAGAATTTGCAACACTGTCACTTTGCTTTAGAGCAGATTTTGCACATTTCCTGATGTAGTAGAAACGCTCCTGTGAAACGCACTCAGATGTTTTTGTTACATAAAAACGATACTGTTTAAAAGTGCATTTACCCCAAAGAGCCATCTTTACTTCCCCCACCTCCCACATCTAATATTGTTGATAATAACAAGGCACCTTAAGGTGTGTACTTGCCTTATGTTAAAAGTTAACCTTTTTTATTGAAGGTGCATGTGTGGGACACATGTTTTGTAGAGTGTAAAATGTTTTGTAGTTTCAAGAGTGAAATAACTTGTTTGGGGTTCTTTGCAGCTAATGGAGTGGATAGGATATTTCAAGTAGCTGAAGAATTTGTCAGTATGGTGGTCATAGGTTAAAAACTGACCAGTAAGTATAATTTTTGGAGATGTACAGTGTGGTATGCCATGTTTACATGATGTAATTTAGCTGGTGATTAGTTTTCTGCCAATATATTATTGTAACATAGTTTGTTTATAAATGCGTCTCTGTAACTTAAACATTTATATGGACCTGTTTACCTAGTAAGCCATACAATGTGTGTGTGTATGTACGTATGTATGTATGTACGTATGTATGTACGTACACACACACGCACACACACACACACACATGCCAGTCGAGTTAGGGCTGAAAATTGCACTTGAGCATATGTGGACATCAGGCTATTGGTCGTTTGTCCCTGAGTTTTTTATGTTTTGTGTACTGGAAAGACAAAATTGATGTTGATGATTTGCCAATTAAAACTTGTCAAGATCGTTGCTCCTCATTTCAAAGTGAAATTCATCAGTTGCATCTATACTGGTCAGCCACAAATTTAAAACCACTGACAGATGAAATGGAATAATATGGATTATTCTGGTCAAAATGACAACTGATAAGGGCTGAGGTTATTATGCAGCAAAACAGTCAGTTCTTAAAGCTGATGTGTTGACGAGAGGGAAAATGGACAAGCATAAGGCTCTGGGTGACTCAAAACAACAGGTCTTGTGATGTGTTCCCGGTTTGCAAGTTAGTTGCTACCAAAAGTGATTGGGAGGGCGCAATTACCTTTCTCTGATGATGTCTTATACTGAATGGAATCAGCCAGAGTTGCATAGTCCAAACATTTCTCTCTTGGTTTACTTTTTGGTGGGTAGTCAGTGTTGTACTTGTGAATGAATGGTCTGATTTTGGTTTCATACCAGCTTCCCCACTAATTTTTACACCCTTTCTTTAAATGGATAATTTGGAAGCTGCTAACTAGGTGACTTGTTGGCTGGAGTTTTGCAGTAGCTCGTGTGGTTGACCGATCATGCGGCGTGATGCTTGTTACAAAAGACGAGGTCTCAGACTGGCTTTACTGTACGTCAGTCAACTGCCAAATGTTGAGATGGATGATAGGCTAACACCCCTTTTTTTTAATGATGTGATCACACTATCTGCACTGTAGTGTATTCTGTGGCTCATAGCCCCTTTCTTCTTGCTCCTTGTTTTATAACTTTATGTTCAGATTGCTGTTTTTAGTTGAAGTCTTGGTCTTTTTTATGGATCCTTGTTCTCCCTCTTGTTGCACATTGCTTGTTTTATATTCCGGTTCTGTTAGATTTCCCAACTCCTCAACCTGCTGAATTAGAGTGCCTCTGGAACTGTTGATAGTTTGGAGAGAGCTGTGATTGAGAACACTCACAATTTGCCTAATCAGATGGGGAGAGAGAAATAGGCTCTCAATATTGGTCCTACTACAGAGTACCTGTAAATGTTTGTCTATATTCAATTCTATGGAAAACATGAATAAATTCTCTATCATGATTGTTCTTGTACAGTTGTCGTCTTTACAGCGTGTCATTTCACATTGGGTGAAAAAAAAAAAAAAAATTATAATTGTAAAATTATAATTATATATATTACACACACACAGTGGGGCAAAAAAGTATTTTGTCAACCACCAGTTGTGCCAGTTCTCCCACTTAAAAAGATGAGGGAAGCCTGTAATTTTCATCATAGCTCTACCTCAATTATGAGAGTCAAAAAATGAGAGGAAATCACATTGTCTGATTTTTAAAGAATTTATTTGCAAATTAGGGTGGATATTAGTATTTGGTCACCTACAAACAAGCAAGATTTCTGGCTCTCAGACCTGTAACAAGTTCTTTAAGAAGCTCTTCTATCCCGCACTCATCACCTGAATTAATGGCACCTGTTTGAACTTGTTAAAAGTATAAAATACACCTGTCCACAACCTCAAACAGTCACACTCCAAACTCTTCAGTCACATATTTATAATAGTGTAATATATCAGTAAAATATATAATACGACTCATCTGAATGTAATCTGCACTGTTAATTTATGTACTGGAGCGATGTGCTGAACTGGGTCCAATGTTAGAGAGGCCAACCTGACAGAACTGCCAAATCCTGGCATAGATACGTGTACTGATGACCCTGGGATTCCTCACAGCTGGCTGTTACCTGTGGGAATTAGCCAACAAGTACAGTCTTATGGAAAAGTTTGGGTACCCCTTGATAAAGAACAGAATTTGGTGATTTTGTAATCTCTCTACAATTATTATTTAGGACATGCAAGAAGAATCTAATTATGTTTAGTTGTATTGTTTAATTGTACATAAAAAGGCAATTTGCATTAATGTCCACTTTCCCAAATGTAATCTGCGCCGTCTTTAATGTGGGTGACAAGTTGAAATTAAGAGAATCTAACTGGTCTGTGGGAGCCAGAACTTTTAATGGTTGGTAGTGGATCAAATACTTATTTCACTCAATGAAATGCAAATCAATTTATATATTTTATATAATGTGATTTTGTGGATTTTCTTTTTGACATTCACTTTTAAAATAAACCAACCAATAACATTATAGATTGTTCATTCTTTGTCAGTGGGCAAACGTACTAAATCAGGAATCCAGACCCTTCTATTATGAAGCCATGCTGTTGTAATAGACACAGTACGTGATTTAGCATTGCCTTTATGAAATATGCAAGAGTTTCCCTAAAAGACATCATGTGGATGGGAGCATATGTTGCTTTAAAACCTGTATATACCTTTCAGCATTGATCGTGCCTTTCCAGATGTGCAAGCTGCCATAGGCACTAATGTGCTCCATACCATAAGAGAGCATTGTTAAGACAGTTGGTCTGAGGACACAGCATCCAAATTTTCCAAAAAGAATTTCAAATTTCGATTTGTCTGATCACAGAAGTTTTCCACTTTGACTCAGTCCATTTTAAATTAGCTTTATCGCAAAGAAGAGCAGAGTTTCTGGATCATGTAACATATGACTTCTTGGCATGACATAACTTTAAACTTCATTTTTGAATAGAACAATGAACTGTGTGTTTAGACAATGATTTTGGAAAGTGTTTTTGAAGCTTCCTGTTCTTAATACAGTGCCACCTGATATTTGATATTGATTTTTCTGCCTTGTCGCTTGTGCACAGACAATTCTGCAGATTATTGTATTCTTTTCACAATGCTATGCACACGAGACAATGAAATATTCAATGTCTTCACAATCTTTTGAAGATCTTTCTAAAATTGTTCCACAATTTGTTTTTTTCTACTGGTGAACCTCTGACTGACTTTATTTCTGAGAGATTCTGCCTCTCCAAGATGTTCTTTTTATACCCAAATTACAGATTTGTTTTCAATGAACCTAGTTGCAATATGTTCCTCCAGTGGTGGCCTAGTGGTTAGAACTTTGCCCCTGAGATCAGAAGGTTCAAGTCCCAGCCCGGTGACCACTGAGGTTGCCTTGAGCAAGGTACCGTCCCCACTTCACTGCTCCCCCGGGTGCGGCTGTTGACTGCTGCCTGCTGCTCCACGTGTGCACGTGTGATGGGTTAAATGCAGAGACACATTTCATTGTGGTGTGTTCACAATGACAAATAA
>JBBIGC010000033.1:2124243-2140862 GCA_037576955.1 Lepidarchus adonis
TATATATAGATATAGATATATATAGATATGTATGTATGTATGTATATGTGTGTGTGTGTGTGTGTGTGTGTGTATTATTATAAAAACTATTTTAGAACACCTGCTAAAACCAAGTAGAAGGCCATCATGGTCATTCAAATCAGATATTTTAGTGAACAGAGTCCAGAAATCAGGAGTGTGGATCAGTCCTTACACCATGCTGCCAGGCCAGGACACCACAGTAAGCGTGACTTTATTCTTCTGCAGTTTCAGCATGGGAATAAGTGAAGAGTTGTTCATGCCCACTGTGGTAGCTCCATTCACAGCCACAATTTCATCCCCGCATCTACAGAGGAGAGGTGTTCAGTGAGTCATTTCTCCCACAAATAAGCTGCAAGTGAAACGCAGGATCTCTAATTGTACTGACTGCATGCAGAACTTAAACATTAACCCATGTTTAATAGAATATCCTAAGACAAGTAGACAAGCATGGTGTAACTGATAATTAATGACCTGCTAATAAAGACAAATAACTTACTTGAGACGTCCATCAAAGTGGGCAGGAGTTCCAGGCACTATGGTTTTGATGAAGAAAGGCTGATGTCCATGACTCTCTTCATAGCCTCCAACTATGCTAAAGCCCCAGCTCTCATTGTTGGTCTTCAACAGCACAATGTCACGACACCAATGCATGTGGCTTGTGAATGGAACATAAGAAAGAAACAAGATTTAAATTGGACCCCAATGCATTTTTGTAAATATTTTCAGTAAGGTTGCTGATGTAAGAAAACCTTGTATTTAATGTAACTTTATAAAATTTTATTAATTTTAATGTATGTTAATGTAATGAAAATGTTAATTCAAGATAATTTAATTAAAGTTTTTACATTCATCATGAAATGATGATAAAATTACACCTGACATTTTAAATCAAATAAACAACTAGAGGTTGTTTTGAGGTTTTTAAGTGAAGAACCGCTGGATGAACCTATGATATCTCAATTTTTTCACCCACCTGGGCAGACCTAACCAGCGGGTCCACAGTAGAGACCAGTTAATGTCATCCTCTCTGGGGTTCTCGAACGTATCCATCTCTTCTATGTTGGCAGCGTCTCTGTCCTCCTCTTCTTCCTCAGCAATAGTCCGGATGACGCGCAGGGTGACTGCGTTCTGAGCTGTCTGAGTCTTGAGCGCAGACACGGCCTCACTGTAGGTCAGCTGGGTCAGGTCAACGCCATTTATGCTTAGCAGCACATCACCTGAGGAAGGAAAAGTCACCATCACAGTTTGAAGTTATTAAAGTTGTCTATAGATTCAAAGTGGACCCTGAAACCATAGACTGAAATTCCAGGTGTTGAACCTGGTTTGATGGTGCCATCTCTGTGCAGGCAGCCCACAGGCTGTACGCTGGTGATGTACACAGGCAAGCGACTGCGGCAGTCTCTCCCGCCAGCGATCGTGATACCCAGTGAGTGACGTGGCTCCTTCTTCAGACTCACTGTTTTTTCTTGGCTGGAGAATCCACCAGGTGGGTCCTAAATGCAGAAGTGAAGGTCAAGTACTGCTTACTTTGTCATCAGCAGCTGTGTACATGTACATAATGAGATGATAAAGTGTTTTTTTCATGGACCATGGTGCAACATAGAGCACATACACCAAAGAGTATAGTGCAAGTTAAGACAGATAATACAATAAATAGACAAGATAACATAACAGTAGACTTGGAATGAGATATAAGGCCTCTCTGAAAGACTAATATTGCACTACAGGACAAGATATTGCACTCTAAAACATGAAGTAGCATCAATGAACCACATTGAGTTAGTGGTAAATCCTAAATTATGATGTATCTAGCATGAGTGGGTAGTAAATGATGAATTATCACATCATTGGTAAGATTAAAGTGTGTTTGCCACTTTATAAATATGAAATATACAGTTTTGGCTGTAAACAGCAGATTAAGTCAAGTGAAACAGAGTGTGATATGAGAAATACACCAGGGTTAGGTGTATCAAGTGAGGTAGTACACTGGAAAGACATTAGGTTAAGCATTTTCATTTGTTTAAAGTTCTAATGGCCTTAGGTATGAGATGCAGTTTTGTGGAACTAAATGTCTGTGTGTGTTCAAAGTTCTGATGGCCTAAGTCATGCATATCACATTTATCTTCAATCAACAATCCAAGACCATCTATGTAGTAAAAAACTGACCATTCATGAAAGCCTAGGTTAGGACCGGTGTTTACAATTAGGTGACTAATGAGTGGATGAAACTACCTCCCAATGGAGCAATAGGTGAAAAGCGAAAGCACAAAAAATGTGTCTGACTCCTGTGGTGAAAACATTTGTAAAAACAAACGCTCCCTGTTCCAGATCCTGCTGCAAACGGAGGACAGTGTTAATGTGAAGAGCCTGACACGCTGCCATCGTAACTCATGGCTAGTGGCAAAAGCCACAGCTTCCACTATCTTCTGCCAGTGCCACTAGAGGGGGTGGGGAGGGCTCTTCCTCCCCAGCAGGGGAGCGCTCCCTCCCAGCAAGAGTAAAGGCTTCAGCTCCCCAGGCAAAAGCTAACTGTCACCAGCTTTGATCCCTGGAAACAAACACTAAAGGAGCAGTGAGAGAGAGAGAAAGAGAGAAAGAGAACGAGAACGAGACAGAAAGAAATCAGCACCCTAGACCTTTTGATCCAGAGACAGATCCAGAGATAGAGACAGGCTGCTTTAATCTCACCCTGACTGGTCTGCATCTGCTGCCTTTAGATTTCACCTCCTAGTCAGTGAGGAAGTGACACGGAAGCAGGGTGTGATGGATGACAGCGTGAAAAGCATTTTCACAGGCAGAGAGGAGTAACACACACTGCCACATGGCAGAAGTGGATCTGAAATGAATATTTCACTGTTTTTAACCTAGCTTCTATGCATCTGAATAATACAGTTCATTGCCAAAGAGCAAAAAAATCCTCATACTTGGAAAAGAGAAGACAATGCTGCTCATTGTTACACTTCAGCTATTAAGGCCTTAGGATGTGACAGATATAAGGGAGTTCAGCAATGGTTCCTCCTATGAATTCGTTTGTACAGAAAACAAAATAAAAGCCTGGGCAATTAGGCACACAAAACAGATTAAAAAATAGAATTCTGACTGCAGCGTGGTTTCTTTAACAGCCTAATGGGTTTTGCTGCATGATAAACACACAGGGTTCTTCACCTTCATGAATGTGGAACGTCGTTTGAAGAACTGAGTGTCTGAAATTCTTCTGGCCCCTCTGCTCTGCACATCACCTCCCTCCTCAGTGGGGTCCAGCTGCCTCATCACCACAAAGTTCACACGTACTTCACTTGCCTGCTCATACACAAACAAAGAACCAAACAAGACACACTGGACTTAAGTGTACAACCCCACATTACATACTCTGCTTTCAACCTCTAATGGAAAAACAACACAGGTGACGCTCTGTAATGGAACTTGCGAGATCAGTAACAGAAAACTGCATTTTTTTCCTACAATAATCTATTCATGTAGTGTAATGAGCAAGTTGTCACAGTTTTAATTACCCCCCTTAAAATCTTATACACTATTTATTATTATTCAGTAATTATATGGGAAACTATGTAGACTGGTTAAGTTATTCTTATAATTTTGAACAAAGGAATGAAAGCAATTGTATTTTAATGGTTACTAACTATATGCACAAAAGAAAAATAATTTAATTCTCTTATTATGCTCTTCACACATTCAATGTCAGTTTTTCTCCTTTGTTACAAGGAGCAGTATAAAACACAGGCCTACCTACAAGAAAGCCTACAAGGAAACCTAACTTCTTGGCTCCTGGAAAATCTGTTATTTACATGTAGATTTTTGGTTTGACTTATATTATTCAGCCTAAGTTCACTCCTCCATGTTGATTCTTCCAGTACCTGTATGATCTGAGCAGCGCTCTCCGGTGTGCCATGTCTCAGGTCATGACCATTGATGGCCAGCACCTTGTCATTATTCCGTAGTTTACCGTCCTTGGCAGCCAACCCTCCTGCTAGCAAGTCTAAAATAAAGACACCTGGTTCCTCTGACTTGCGGATGAGTTTGATCCCAAGGGGGTCGGAGCGCTCACGTTTCACCAGGGTCACCTGGATGACTGTGCCTGGGTTATGGAGAGTGTGAGCCGGGTGTACTGGGGGAGAGGCAGAAGAGTGAGTGTGGTGTTCAGGCCGTGGTTTGAAGCCCTTCTCCTGCATGACCATGACCCGGAGGACGCTACACGGCCGCCGCAGTACTGCGATAGCGTTAGCATGAGGGACAGAAGCAAGGCTCACATCATTCACCTGCAAAGGACACATTGCGTAATATGATCAGTTTGAACTTGCCATGTGTATTACACAGGCTTTTTCTCCTAAAGTCTGCTTAATGCTGTAGTATTATCCCTCTGCCATAGTCTGCCAGTAACTGGCAGGCTGAATCTTGTCCCAATTGGAAACAGAGTTGCAATATGATCCATCACTCTAGGAAATAACCCATGTACATTACCTCCATTTTCAACAGTATGTGGACACCTTCAAACACCTTAAAGACATTTATTAGCATGCGTATCCACTGAGAAGCAAACACTCCTGTGCAATGCTTAGAAAAGCACAACATGAAAATCAATGCCCCGATGAGCCAGGAGGGGAAATAAGAGACAGCATTTCGAGAAATGAGAAATCTAATCTTCACTGCCTCCAGATCTCTTTATGGACTCCCACAAAAGTCAAAGAGCTCTACTTGGGTTACAATTCATCCTTGGGCAGCCTGTTGGACAAGCAAGAGCTAAAAAGAATTCATTCAATTTGCCTGGGATTCCTGAGCTGAGTGCAAAGCCAGCCATGTTGGTTCAGTTTTCTCTAGTGCTGCATTCCGGCACTAGCAGGAACAGAAATCCTATGAGAGCTTTACACTGTGGGAAGGTGGGGCCCGAACATTAGAGCAAAAATATAAACTTCAGATGAATAAAGACTTAAAGCCCCATTTCCTAAGAAATCCAAGTAAAAAGACACACCCTTGACTTTATAATTAATGATTAATCTATGTTCAGAACACAACACAGGCCAAAGCTGCACTGTTAAGTGAGACATAAGTTCAAAGATTAAAACATAGTCGCCCACAAGGACAAGCATGCACTTCATCGTAAATATAAAATGATTAAATTTTTACAAAATTTCTTTCACTGACATATTAATCTAATCAATGCAGTGTATGTCAAAGTCAAGGCATTACCATATAACAGTAAGCTAATAACTGATTGACATTTAACACGAGTCACTGTGTAACCAGATTTAGAGAAGGGCACTACCAACATGAACTGCACAAGGAGAGTCCTTTTCAAAGGAATATGAAAATCATTTGACCAAATGAATTTTTGAATAGACATGTTTATCCCAACACTCAACAGGACAATAACAATATAGCCCCCAGCTGAATCTCTAATATGGAAAAAGACCAGACAAAATCAAAAGGTTATTCTCTACCAGTCAAACATTTTGACACACCTATGCATAGAAGGGTTCCCTTAATTTTGAGCACTAATTTACTAATATAACAGCATTAGACATCAATCTATGAAGCTATATTTTCCATGTACATTTGTAAATGCTATTTTCTTGGCATTTATATGTTTAAATTTGGACTGAATTCCATTGGATTAGCACAGCAGAGAGATTTACATTACTTGCAGAGGATTACAAATGCTACTATATTATTATAATGCAGTCATTTCTGCCAAGGATTCCAATGTCTTTTAAACATTCTGCTCTTCCAGAGCACAAGAAACTTAAATGGCTCTATATTGCCTAAATAGTGCACTACATACTTCAAAAATGTACTGCTCTTTCCATAATTCATTGACCTATGAAAGCACAGTTTAGGGAATAGTGAACAATTTGAGATTCAGCCTCTCTCAAGCAATTTCATGAAATGTTTGGAATGCTTTTCATACAGGACTGAATAAGATCCTGTTAGCTTTTCTTTAAGCAAAGTTTTCAAGTTTTTAAGAGTAAAATGCCTTGTTGATTATGAAATCGGATGAAAGCAAACACTTTTGACTTGTACTGCAGTTCACTCAGACACAGGAATCGGGTAATGTTTGTCATTTTGTTACTTTTTAAGTTCATTGTCTTGTCAGTCACTGCTGAAGTTGCTGTTAATAAGTGATGCCAGGTCACTGTTTGCAACGAAAACCCAATACCAACCAGGGGAAATTTCACAACATGCACTAAAAGCATGCCCTTTATCCTGTGTCATGGTTGGAATGCAAACACACTGACACTGGAGTGTGTACACTGACAACAGATGAGGAAGGGGAGAGGTGATGTTGGTTTGGCTGGCAGAGAGCATGATAAAAATCTGCAGTGGGTTGAGCTTCATGTCTTCTAAACAGACACTGATTATATGGTGAGCTTTAATGTGTCTCACCTCTAGAATGTGGTCTCCAGGGGCCAGCTTGGCATCACGGGCGGCTACAGAGTCACGCACAATCTCCTGAATAACTATGTTGCCCAGGGGTGTGTCCTTCCCCCCGACAATGCGCAAACCCAATTCTTCCTCAGGCTCTTCTCGGAACAGCTCCACAACATTTGCCTCGGCCACAAGACTGGACCTGAGAGGAGCTTCATGGAGAAAACAGACTAAAAATGAATGTGATCTCTAATTAGCCTTCATATAAAACCTGACAAATAAAAGCTCAAGCATGTCCATTTAAATGATGACTCACTTTCATTTACAGTATCCAAGCAGTCACTCAAAGAAAAGACAAGAAGAGTGTCATAATCTCTATGATAATAATACAGTTGCCAAGTAATTGTGTTGTGATTAGGTGTGTGGCCATAAATACAGATGGTAGATAGCCTCACAAAATACCATGACTACTAGCAGACAAAGATAATCCAGTGAATGTCAAGGTGTAGACATGTCAACAGAAAGCAGACAGTGATAATATGACTGCTACCTATAATTGCACAGCCCCCAGCAGTATGATATCATGGATTTTCCCACTCTCCAACACAGGAGGAATGGCTTCATCAAAGGCACCCACTGTTTTGTTTTCCAGCCAAGAGTCAACACAGCTGCAAATTTGTTTCCTCTGCATTTCGCTCACTACTTCTGTAAACTTTTCACACTTTCTACTCTAAACTGACACAAAGTGCGCCTCAACCTACTCTGACATTTCTGAAGTACCAATGACTACTGTGAGGACAATAATAAACAAAACAGGGCCTATATGAGATTTAAGAATTTTTAACTATAAAATATGGCAATTGTGGGCTGATATATCCAAATGCTATGTCAAAGTGCAATCAAGTCATGAACAAATAAAGGGTGTGCCATTTGGCAAAATGATAATATATATATATATCATGATTCCTTCAATACGTTTTCACAATACTCTTATATGTATGTATTCTGCCATAAGTTAAAAGAGACAAAAAGATTCAGTATAGCCACATAAAAAGTAGTATAAACACTATAACTACAAATTATTTTCATTCAGCATTACTCACTGTACTGAACCTAATCTAACAGGCCTAAAATGCTTTGTTTGTAATGAAACATCAGTCTGTCAATGCAAAGAACCTTTTAAATTCACATAAAATAAAGGTTCTATTCAATTATATGTTCAAACCAAACTCTAGAGGAACATTTATGTTTTGTTTATAAAAGGCTGCAGAATTTAAACAAAATAAATGAACATTACCATCTTCTCCTTCCTCAAAGGCTGGGTTGACCAGACCAGGCTCTGAAGGCCCACGGGGATTAAATGTGCGTGTAAGTGCTGGATTAGATTTAGTGTCAGACTCTCCTTCTGTCTTACTTCCCTTCAGCTCATTCCAGCAAGGCCTCTTCCTCTTTTCTGCCTCCTCTCTGAGCCGCCTGAATGCGGGGCATCTAGGGAAAAGGAAACGAAGAGGGAGCAACAAAGTAAAAAGAGAGAGAGGGAACTGGAGCAGAGGAGCTCAGTGGTTTGCTGTTAATTACTCTACAACACATTCATCATGGGATGGCAGGAGATGTAACTAAAAATAACCTGCAGTAATTCTGCCTGGTGCTTCATATCCAGTGTGTATATATTTTCTACTTACTATATCACTTCTAGAATAAGGAGGAACATGCTAACTTGCTATCACATGTCAGCAGTTGTCTCAAAAGGCCTTGTTTCTCTGAAGGATGAGGTGTGACAAAGGCTTGCATTGGGCCGGTCACACAAGCAAGAGAGCGAGAGGATGAGGACAGGAGAGCAATGCAGATGAGGCTGGCTATTCTGCTGCATTGCAGGGAGGCAGAGGGGACAGGTCAGTCCAGAGCAGAATCAGGTCTGGCCGAGTCAACCCCCACCCCTGAACATGCTTTGTAGTTTATAACAAGCCTCTCCAGCCCACGTGAATTACCAGCCAAACAACCTTTAGACCTTGCCATTACATCACAGCTGACAGTTCAGATGATAAGCGCAAAGTCAACCCATGTGAGAGAGATGAATGCTGGGGCACAACAAGGTGGCTCTGCTTGCCTCCAGTGATAAACCACACGCAGTGCACATGATCTCACAAAGAGGATATGTTGTACTTAGGCCAAATGTTCACTAGGCATAGTTTTTAAATGACTGAGCCATATGCAAGGCAGTTGAGATGGCCTTAAACAAACTGGACAAACTGAGCCGTAACATATATAAGCAAAGGCTGCAATAAAAGACCCTGTGCAGATGTTCCAGTGGTCAGCCATGTGACTTAAATCAATGACTTGAAAGTTGCAGTTATAACAAAATCAAACCCTCGCAACCAATTTGTAATTTGTTACATTCTCAATTCATTAATCCAGCTAAGCTTAGTCAAATCTTTTTGTTCCCACCAGGCTCGGCTAAGCCACATTCCACAGATGCCTGAATAGCACTTTTCTGATCAATGATTCTCTATGAAATAAAATATAGATGTGCTTTTACTTTTTTTAGTCCAATTGTGTGATTACAAGAATGTCTCAATCTGAATTCATGTCCAAATCCATACACCATACCTTTACATACATTGTAAATATTCTGTCATTTTCTAATCAAAGTATTAAACCATTAGCCATTTGCCATTAACCATTTGCAGTCTTGAACTGTTCACTGTTCTTCATCTAAACATGCTTTTAAAAGTCAATTTCTATCCATTAAGGCACTATATTTTCAAACTCTGACAGCTAAACACTTGTTGTGTTTCATTGCTCACTTTTGACTTTTTCAGATACAGAATGCTTATACAGATTTTTATGAAGAAATATGGTCAACTATTCTTGAACCATCAAACGGAATGATAAATTAATGTGTGCTTCTAGGTTTGGAGCAAGGGGAGAAGAAAAAAAAACATTTACAGAAAGGTAGTTTTTTCATAAAATGCAATAAAAACTAAATTGTATAGTTTGTCTCTCAAACCTTTAAACTCAAATATTAAAAGGAAATATTTCACATTATTTACTTGATCAATTAATTTTGTAACTTAAAGTTGGGACAGAGGTGTGCTTACAACTGTGTTAAATGACTTTTCCTTTTATTTATACTTTTATTACACAGACCAACAATTAAAATGATTGCCCATTATTGCTTTATTCAAGACTTACTAAAATAACCATGGAATTCCTGGGAAAAGACACCACCTTGATGGCAGAGTATGTTACTCTAAAATCCCCAAATATGCCTCTGTATTAATAGGAACTTTGCACCCATCCACTTACGCCCCCCATGCTATGACGGCTGATGGTATGACAAAGTGCTCAATGTTCCCAAAACCAAGCTCAAAGGTGGACTCATCTTACACATGTTCCCATTATCTTTCAGTGTGTCTGATATCGGCCCACAGCCAAAGAACTCACTGACCAAGAATAAAATTTTAAAAGCAATCTGCAAAACAAATGTAGTGTGTTTTATTTAAAACCCCAAAACATCAGACTGATCACAATTAAGAACAATTAGGAACTGACCAAATAACTGAGTCAACCATTCTGTTTATGTTCTCCGTTTGAATGGTCAGAATTAAGATTTTAGTTTATTACATGTACCTGTTTAGTTATTTGAAATACAGTTGTATAATGTTCTACACTATATGTATTTGACAGAAAATTAATAATAATTACCTCAAAATTAAGCTTAAGATATATTGACTAAAATCTAACCAAGAAAAATGTATATTGTGATCATTGATATAAAAAAAATTGTGATCATATTTTTTTCATATCGCCCAGATCTAGTCTCAGGTTGCATTACTTGATGTGGTGGCACACTGCATTAAGTGATAGCAGTTTTACAAAGTCTCTTTGAACTGCTGTGACTATATTTATCACAGCGGCATGAGCCTTTCTCATGCAGGGTGAAGAAACATGGAGACAGATACCCCCAAAAAATGTTTTTTCACAATAATACACACTGCAGATGATGAAAAGGCTAAAATAGTTGCAATGGAGTGTTGAGAAATGTTCTTCTTGAACTCACTAACACATTTCTCATGAAGTTTGCCACAAAGTGGTGAGTCACCCATTTTTAATGGCAGGGAATGGGCCATTGGTGAACATTATTTTAATACCCAATACCCTCACCTGTGGAATCCACCACATGTGGAATGTCTCAAAAGAACATAATCGGAAAATTTAATACATTTTACTCTTATTTTGCTTTTCCACAACTTATTTTGAGTGTTTTACATTTACATATTTCTAACTTTCTGAAAAATAAGCTTTGTAGACAAAAATCAATAAAGACAATAAATCCTTGTGCATTAGTTAAATAAACATATGAGAGTATTTCAATATAGTTTGAGTGTGTGTATGTGTGTGCCAGATTTTAAAAATATTTCACTGGTACAAAAAGTTAACTTTCACCTTGAAATAGGAATATAACATGAAACACTTGAGAATGAAAGGAATTAACACTAAAGTAATTCAGAATAAACTGACCTGTTATGCAGGTGAGGCTGAAGCTCGCAGCGCTGCATGCTTTGCTGGCACTCATCATGGAAGGGGCATAGCACAGTCAGCTTGTCAAGGAGGTTGCGGACCAGCAGGCTGGAGACACGGCACTGTTGCAGCTGGAGCCGTTGCCTATCCACGGGACAGAAATCTTGGTCTCGCAGAAAGTTGCTGAGACACTGGAAGCAATATGTGTGGCCACATGGCGTGTCCATAGGCTGCAATAAGGGCTGCAGACAGATGTGGCACACCAACTCATCATCCACCTCCTCTTGGTACTCGTACAAATGGCTGTCTTGACCCTCATGGCCCTGACCGCACTCCTTACAAACCCGTGCCCATGTCAGGCCGGCCGCTGGCGCCAGCGTCTTCTGATCCATTATTGTAGTCAACTTGCAGTGTGCTGGAGATGTCTGCGTTTGCTTTTGTTCAATCCCTTATCAGCTCTTCATTAGATGTGAATGTTGTCAGGATGAGATATTTTTAATCCAGAGAAGGAGGAGCTGTGCACTCTCAGTCTCCACATATTACATTTCTGCTGGAAAAGAGAACAAAGAAAAAACTGAGGCTGCTGGAGGTACATTCTTTTTTTGGCTCACCACTAGTCTGGCTGGACAGGAAATGACACAAATCCACAGTAACAATATGGAGAGAGGGCTGCTGCAGCTGCAGTTTCCTCTACAGCACAACTCCCAGCTTGGCCAAGTACTGAGAGTGTGCTGCTTACTTCATTAAAAATGTTCTGTGGAATAATTTGCGAGCAAACTCCCCTATCGCGAGGGACCTAGGGCACGGCATTTAGTGAAAATGAGAACAGAGAAGGAACTACGCAAAAAATTCCAGCCTTGTCACTAATGAGCCCCTCATGCCCAATCAGCAGTTGGCTACTTCCCTTTGCCAAGGTCCTAATCGCTACTAATTCCACCCACATTAAAAAAAAAACTGTGCAAAAATCCTTAAAATATGCAGTTTTATCACACAGAGACTGAGCTTAAGAATTTAAAATATGAAGAAAACTTCTGGCCCAAAACTTTACCAGAGGATTACATTCATTTTGGAAGACTAAATAAAATGTACTACAATGCACTATAGTTTAGCCAGTGACCCATGTACAAAACAACTAACTAACTGACAGTTAAACTGGCAAACTGCATTCAGACTACAAGCCAAAAGAATAACACTTATTTTTAAATCAACAACAGTCTTGTATTATTTCATTTTATTTCCTTATTAATTTCAATTAATTTTATTTAACAGTATTGATCTGAAAATTCTAAATGAGCTATCTTTAGAATCTTTACAAAAAAGCAACAACTGCACATTTTACATTTGATGCTTAGAAATTAATAATAGATACACAGACCTCAAGAACTGTTCAGAAATGACCACCTCAATTTACATGACAAACCCCATTCTACCCCATGCTCAGAGGTGAAACAAAGAGGCCATGCACAGACAACAAACAAATCTCATTTGAGGTAGTAAATGTCATTCATCTCTCCCACCCACCTCAGATGCTGACAGAGATGATGGTAGACTCCCAGCAGCCACCGCATGCTAAAGAGAAATTCAAACTCAAGAGCTATGCTGGCTGCCTCCATTCTGACTGAAACTAAACTCCTTCATCTCCTCCGGTGTGTGCTTGTGCGTATATGCACACAAGGACATGCAGCAAGAGAAAACCGAGTGACTGGCTAGAAGAGCTCAGCAGTGTGGAGAGAGGTGTTCGGTGTCTGACCGTACGGACTCAGGAGGAGGGGTTGAAGCAGCGGTTTGTGTGTATGTGTGTGTGTGTGTAAATGAAGGGAGAAGGGGGAGTTTATGTGCTGATGGCGCACAAGCACAGGCAGAGCATTCCAAGAGGCCGTCACCACAGCTGACCAATTACGCTGCTTTCTGGGAGTGTGTTGGTGTCAGAAACAGAGAGAGATATGTAAATACACTGTCTGAGGTCAACCAGGACAGTCTTTTCTCTCAGTCACCTTTGTCTTTTATCCGATACCTACACTGCAACAGAAAAGGCCTATGAAAACTGCAGTATGCTCCATAACATCTGGGACAAAGACATGTTTTTCTTTGAGTTACCCCTCTGCTCATCAGTGTAAAATTTTTAATAAAATAATGAAGTGATTAAAGTACACATTCCATATTTTACTTTGAAGTTATTAGCATACATTTGTTTCACCATCTAGAAATGACAACAATTTTGATACATAGTCCCCCTCATTTTATGGCACCATAATGTTTGGAGCAAATTAATAATAGATATATTAAAACTGTCATGTTTAGCACTTCTTACTTCACTTCATTCACTCGAATATAAGCAGACATGTTTCTACACACCTTGTGCAACTGTAATTTGTGGTTACATCGTCAATGTAGATAGGTGTGCCAGTACCTGTGGCAGCCATATATGCCCATGCTAGAACATCCCCACCACCATGTTTAACAAATGTGCTAGAATGCCTTTTTGTCTCCACACTTTCCTCTCGCCATCACTCTGCAGAATTGTTGTAGTTCAGCCACATTGGACATGAACCTCATTTTTAAGGTCATGCCACAGTATCTCAATAGGATTCAGGTCAGGACTTTGACTAGGCCACTGAAATGTCTTCATTTTATTTTCTTCAGCCAATCAGAGTTTGACTTGCTGGTGTGTTTTGGATCATTGATCTGCTTCAGAATCCAAGTTCGTTTTAGCTTGAGGTCATGAAAAGACGGCCGGACATTCTCAGGAGTTTTTGGTAGACAGCTGAAGCATTTTTCTGAAATGTGGTGTTACTTCTATGCCAGATAAAATGGGACATCCACAGAGTATTTTCTCAAAAGTCTTTTGAATCATCAAGATGTTTTCTTTTGAGATGAACCTTAATGTTCTTTTTGCCCAGCAGTGATGTTCATCTTGACACTCTGCCATGCAGGCCATTTTTGCCCAGTCTTTTTCTTATGGTGGAGTTATGAACACTGACCTTAACTGAGGTAAGTGAGGCCTGAAGTTCGTTGGATGTTGTTGTGGGGTGCTTTGTGATCTCTTGGATGAATCATCGCTGCGCTCTTAGGGTAATTTTGGTTAGCTGGCCACTCCTGGGAAGGTTCACCACTGTTCCATGTTATTGCCTTCACTGTGGTTTGCTGTAGTCCAAAAGTTTTAGAAATGGCTTTATAACATTTTCCAGACTGATTGATCTTAAATACTAATTTGTTCCTGAATTTCTTTGAATATCGGTATGATGTCTAGCTTTTAAGGACCTTTTGGTCTACTTCACTTTGTCAAGCAGGTCTTAGTGATTTCCTGATTGAGAACAGGTGTGGCACTAATCCGGCCTGGGTGTGGCTAGAGATATTGAAATCAGGTATGATAAACCACTGTTATGTTTTCACAGTGGGCAATCACTTTGGCACACAGGGCCATGTAGGTTTGGATTTGTTTTCTACCTTAATAATAAAATCATTCCATTAAAAACGCATTTTGTTTGACTAATATTTAACTTTGTTTGATTATCTGAAAGTGTGACAAAAATGAGGAAGGGGCAAACACTTTTTCACACCACTGTATCTCCAGCCAAAAAACTGTCTAGAAATTATAAAACTATAACATTATTAAACTAGGTCAAATATAGTGTGAATTCATCCAAAGGTGAAAAGTCAATGAACACAGAAATGTAAAGAGAAAAAATATAGCATAATTACAGTCCAACCAGGTTAGCTCGCCCCTAATGAGAAACAGGATTGGGGAAGCACTCATAGCAAATTAGTGGCATTCCTTTGAAACTCATTTTTGACAACCCATTGCTTTGATGATGTAAGAATTATGTGTTAATCTTGTGCACAATTTCCAACAGGCTGATGAAATCGTTATCATGCTGCGTCTTTCTCAAGTTTTACCGTTATGGATGCAAATTTCCTTTTTTGTTCATCGAGAAGCAAGGTTGGCGGCTTAATGAGGTAAATAACATGAAAGTAAATCTGTTCTGCAGCCTTTAAAAGTGAAGTTGGCGAGATAATGGGGGGCAAGCTAACAGGGTTTAACTGTATTCAGTATATAAAGTTGTGCTCATTAGTTTACATACCCTAATAGAATTTATAAATTCTTGGCCATTTGTCAGAGAATATGAATGATAACACAAAACAATTTTTTTATTCATGTTTAGTGGTCGGCTGAATCCATTTATTGTCAAACAACTGTGTTTACTAATTTAAAATCATAATGACAAAAGAAACTACCCAAATGAACCTAATCAAAAGTTTACATACCCTGGTGATTTGGCCTGATAACATGCACACAACTTAATACAAACAAGTTTGAATGGCTATTAAAGTAAAAAAAAAATCTGTGATCTGTTTGCTTGTAATTACTGTGTGTGTATAAAAAAGGTCAATGAATTACTGGATTTCTGACAGACCCTTGCATCTTTCATCCAGTGCTGAACTGACATTATTTGGATTCTGAGTCATGGGGAAAGCAAAAGAATTGTAGGATCTCTTGAAAAAGGTAGTTGAACTCTATAAAACAGGAAAGGGATATGAGAAGATATCAAATTAATTAAGAATGCAAATCAGCAGTGTTCAAATTTTAATTAAGAAGTGGAAAATTAGGGGTTCTGTTGAAACCAAACCACTTTCAGGTAGACCAACTAAAATTTCAGTCACAACTGCCAGGAAAATTGTTCAGGAAAAGAAAACCCCACAAATAACTTCAGGTGAAATACAGAAAATATGGTGTGTCTGTTTCAAGTTTCACAATAAGGAGGCACCTGAAGAAAGATGGGCTGCATTGCCGAGTTGCTAGAAGAAATCCATTACTATGCAAATGCTACAAATTATTATCCCGCTTACAATATGCTAACAACACAGAGACAAGTCTTAACCTTCTGGGACAAAGTCATTTTGGAGTGATGAAACTAAAATTTACTATTTTGGCCACAACCATAAACGCTACATTTAGAGAGGAGTCAACAAGGCCTATGATGAAAGATACACCATTCTTACTGTGAAACATGGTGGTGGATCACTGATGTTTTGGGGGTGTGTGAGCTACAAAGACTGGAAATTTGGTCAGAATTGATGGCAAGATTAATGTAGATGTTATCACAAAAAAATGGAGGAAAATTTGCACTCATCTGTAAGGAAGCCACGCATGGGACGTACTTAGACATTCCAACATGGCAATAATCAAAAACACAACGCCAAGCCGAACTGTCATTAGCTACAGCAAAATAAAGTGACGTTTATGGAGTGGCTATCTCAGTCTCCTGATCTCAGTATGATTAAGCCACTCTGGGAAAACCTCAAACATGCAGTTCATGCAAGACGCCCAATAATTTACAGGAACTGGAGGCTTTTTGCAGCAAGAATGGGCAGCTTTACCATCTGAGAAGATAAAAAGCCTCATCCACAACTACAACAAAAAACGTTAAGCTGTCATTTATGTTAAAGGCGGCAAACATGGTATTAAGAACTGGGGTATGTAAATTTTTTATCAGGGTCATTTGGGTAGTTTGTGTTGTGATTATGATTTAATAAGAGTGAACACAGTTGACTGATAATAAAAGGTTTTAGCCAACCACTAACCATGAGTGAAAGAAAAGTTTTTGTGTTATCATTCATATTTTACATTTACATTTATTCATTTGGCTGACGCTTTTATCCAAAGCGACTTCCAGGTTCAGGAAACAATCAAGCAT
>JBBIGC010000033.1:2148319-2160505 GCA_037576955.1 Lepidarchus adonis
ACACACACACACACACACACACACACACACACACACACACACACACACACACACACACACACACACACACATACCACCAACCCTATATGTCCAGCACTCACGCATGTGCAGACCTGGCTGCAGGTGCAGGGAATGGAGCTCTATTGCTGGCTTGTTGCTAGGAGGCTCCCATGGAGGCACATTAACTCTGTGGGCTGTTCCTTTTTTCCCCATTGAAGCCCCCTCCTCCAAGGGCCAGACAGCCAGGCATCTGTTTCAGAGCATCGCTCCCCCGACTTCAGGCTCTGTCTGGCCTCCACATGCAGGCCCTAAATAAGTGCCTGTGGAGCGCTCAGACACTGCCCTCCCCCGACCAGATTCTTTTCTGACATTTGAGTGTCATTTCAACGGTGTGGAATCAACGCTCTCTTCCTTTAGTTATGACGAAGATGACTGAAGTATCATCATGTGAACCGGATTCCATGTTAGTGTGTGTTTCTCTCAATTCTCAAACTTATTCCAGCATTGGACCTCTGTCACCCTATATACCATTAATGTCAGGTGATCATACATACGACTTCATTTTGCAGCACAGATTAAGCTATTTTTCTCTTAATCAAGCTGAGGCCATCAATGCAAGCTTTGCTCTTTGCAATAAAATGTAGCATTTTAACATATTCCTTATGTTGCTGCCTAGGAAAAGCCAGCAATTTACTTTCACTCCAATCAGAGAAAATCAGCCTGCCGCCCACCAGCCTTTCCTCTTATGTAGCTATTTGTGTCTGCTTCAACTTATCTCCACCTCTGGCTCTCAACAAGCTTGTTTGTACCTGCCATGTTACCCTGCTCGTCAGCTCAGCATGTCACTGTGTAACATCTTATCAGTTCCTCAAGGATCAAAGGTCCAGAATGATCTTTATCAGCCTGTATCTCTCTCCTCCTTCTCCAGTCAGACTCTCTTGCAGTACTAGGCCAACCTGGCCTGCAAACACCATGCCTGATGGCATATTGGCTTTTTTTCTTCTTCTTATCAAGTAGCTTCATTCTGCTCTGCCCGGCGAGACAGCCTCTGCCTTAGGACAAGGGGAAGAGGTCAGACTGCCCCGTGTCTTTACAACTGAATAGCTGACCCCATTAAGGTTAACTGGGAGGTTAACTCAATGCAGTAAATTGGAGTTTCGCTAACACTCTGATGACACGGACAAAGATTCAATTAATACCTCATTAAAATGTGAGTCAAATGAAACTGCCACTTCTCACGTTTTGTGTGACAAAGCAGGTGTTTGGTTTCTCCTTTCTCTCTTGGAATATGCTCATGACACAAATGGAGATGTTTCCAAAGCAAACTTGAGGGTCAGACTGACAAATTAAGTGCAGTTTTTTTTCTTCTTTTTTGGACAGCCAGACAGTGAGAAGCAGCTTTCCAAAGTCGTGACCTTGCCCTGACCTGGCTGAAGGAAGTGGTCATGCGGCTCGAGACAAAGCAGTGCAAGAGAGAGTCTGAGGGGCCGGACGGTCAACGCAGTAACAATGGGAGCCACACAAAAGAGCCTGCTTCTTTCCAGTCACACCTCGCCACAGAGCTGGCATTTCACACTGGCCTGCGAAACAGCCATTGAATGAAACTACTGTTTAACCTAAAATCTGGGCCCACACAGGAACCAAAGTGAATCTGTTGGGTTGCATTTAAAAACGTGAGCCCATCTGTGTGGCACTGATGCAGATTGCCTCATCCTTTTTTGACAGGCTTGGTGAATTCTGCTGCACAGGTGAAACCTTAGAGTCATTATGATCATGTCATTGTGGAAAGGCCTAAGACACAAAAATCCCATCCAAAGGTCACCATTCCACAACAAACATCAACATTCGGTTGGAACCTGGCTCTGTATGGCTCTATAATTAGAACTGACAAGCCAAACAGGCCATTGGGGGAAGTGAATAGGGGGAAGTATCTAGAACAGTGTGACCATACCAGAGTCTCAGTAACACACAGGTTTGGAAAACCAGCTTTGTGTTTTGACATTTCTTGGAGAACTGGTCCAGTGTAATATGGACTTTAAAGACATAGAGGGTGCCAGCCATCATCAGCATCCCAACAAGGTCTGTGGCTGTAGACACTGTAAAGTGTGAGGGGCTGATTGCTCTGTAGGGAGTTGGAGGCACCGATAGATTCTTTGTCTGTGTTAAGTGCCCTTTGGCAAGAGCCATGAGGGAAAACTTGCAAACCCCCCTCCTTTTCTCTCAATGGACTGCTCCACCTCTTTACCTGTCCCAGCCTCTGGATCAAGGTGTGGGGGCTGCATATCAAACAGTCACAGGCCTTTGATGTTGGGAGAAACACAAACACTGATTTGACCTGAGTCGTAACAGCTTATTTGTTCCCTTTAGTCATTCATAGCCTCCTCGTTGAATGTGTAAGCCTTCAAAGGACTCTCTCTCAGTGGGCCTGGCTTACAGTAGCCATGCTGGCTCTGAGAGGGCTCTGACCTGGGTCTGGAGGAAGGCCATCTGGCTTCCTGCACTTAAGATTTGATATTGATTTATTGGCTGTACATGTGAAGATAGGGGGACACCAGCTGCCAGCAGCTCACTGCTTTCTGATGCTTTGCCCAAACCCTTTAAGACAATAGGCACTGCTTAACGTTAAAGTCTCACAGCGCTCAGCCTGATTAGTTTCTCCGAGTTAAGGACCAAGTAAATTTCTGAGTTGATTACAAGGCTGGTCACGTCACATATTATTAATGGATGGATGGATTAGGAATTGATCATTAATGTAGGCACAGTAGTTAAACACATTAATGCAAATATGCTGGGAATTCTTAAATATATCTAGCGTTACAAATCCAATTAAATCATTTTAAAACAATTGAGTTGGCTATTTCACCGTTTTGTCAATCAACATTTTCACACAGTGTAAAAGACAATTTTCTTTTGTTTAAGATTGAATTTTGTATTTTTTTATAAAGGACAGAGATACTTTTTTCTTGCTTTTATGCCATTTCTGATCTGTCCCTAGTGATAGGAAATTTAAAAAAATAAATAAAACAAACCTTTAAGTTTAAATATTCAATCATTCTCTGACCTCACAAATTCCTTCATTCACATATTTCAATCACATATTTGACCAATAAATTCTTTGTCTAAAATGCAGATTTATAATAAACCAAAGATTTTTTATTCAGTGGAAAAGGCTACACTGGATCAGATTTATTTATTTATTTTTATTAGACACTTGATCTAATATTTCGAATTCTAAACTGGGTTTTGAATCAATGCCATATTGTCAGTTGACCACCTTAAAAAAGTATTTTTTTCTTCTTTTTTTACCATTAAGCTTCATTACTCAGTAACTACTGTTAATAATTTAGTAGCCATTCTGAAACGAATTCTTGGAAATTCCTAAATAGTTCAGCTGGCTCAGGGCTTATGACCCTGGATAACTTAAAACGGTATTAAACCTTAATCTTTTGTGCTGCTATATGCTTTGAAAGGTTTTCCACATTTATATTTCTCAGGTACAAAGGTACAGGGTCAGGTACATTAATTATGTGTTTTTTCTGGCATCTTTAATATATTGAGTATGTAGTTTTTAGAGTGAAAGGCTGACAAGGTGAGAGTTTATGGGATTAAAAAGGTACATTTGGAGTATGTACCGAACACAACATTAGGAATATGCCAATCCATATGCCATTTCCTGACCAGGGCAGAAGAAATCACACTTCACCGTGCATTCTTGAATGATAAAAGACTGTTACAGAGCTTCTGTGCACCGTATCTCTTCCCTAGCTGTGAAGTGAGCCAGCCTGCCAAACTGTGATCTTGCTAGGCCTTAGGCGTCATCATGGCTCTTCTCTCAGTTTACCCCTGCACCCCCACCCACCTTCTTTTTCTTCCTCTTCTCTCTTGTCTTCTCCCAGCGCAGGACTGTGATCTGACTGCGTTTCTGATAATGAGGTGAGAATTTTATGACCCCTTGGCCTCCTGGCCCGGCACCAGTCTGCTAGAGCGAGGCCAGATCCTGTTGGAATTCTTTGGGTGGCAAAGAGCTCCCTCTGTTGACCGACCATATTCACAAGACTTCATGTAGGGCTGACCTGCTTTCACCTGAATTCAGATTCACACTTCACACGTCACAGCCGTCATTAGGGACTGCCGTGGGAAGCCATGGGCCGAGCCGAGCAACTCTCTCTTCCTCAAGTGCTCCATTTCAAAGCAGGGGATCAAGGGCAGACTTGCGCATGAGCTGAGGTGAATGACAATGGCTGCTCCCTCCACCTGCGGCTCCTTGGACACAGAGAGGAACCTCCAGGACAAAGGATCCCTGGAAGTTCTCGGGGTAATGAATTCCAGGATACGCAGCCCACAAGATGGTCAGCAAACAGGGGAGGACACTATGCTATTCGGGAGGAAGTCAGGGCCCTATCCTCCTGCCATGCTTGCCAACAACATAGAATGCTAGAGAAAGAGCTTGGAAATGAAACGATATAAAAAAAAGAGAAAAAGAGAAAGAGGGAAGGCTAGGGGAGGAGATCAGTCCAGCCATAGTGGAGACCTTGTGGCAACACATAACAGGGCGAACCCTGTTAAACAGTACAGCCCCTAATTGATAAGGGGCAACACACACACACTTCACACTACTTATCTGACACCAGGATCATCCCATTATCTTGTATTAGGAGCCACATGCATATGACAGTGAGATCAAAGGGAGTTTTTCCTGGCACGTTCAAAGGAAGCACTTCGACGTTTACGGCTTCTGAGACTGTAGAATTTTCTTATTCCCACTTTGACATTTTTAACAGGCCAGAGTGTCACACATCCACTCACTTCTCACGATTACACTTCTCATAGAAGCATCTGCTGGGTAGCAGATATGATGCTATAGGACACAGGACAATATTATTTTAAAAAATTGCAACACATTCTAATACACTTTAGATACATTGCATTTTTCCTTTGAATTACAATATGATGTGAAGAAAGTCATGAAGAGCGGTGAAATCAGGAGTCAGAATTGTTCACTGGAGTTGTAATAAGAACGAGACTAAAAGTAATCAATGTACAGCTGTAAATTTGCTGTCCCCTCACAATAAACAATAACTCAACACACAGCCATTAATGTCTAAACCACTGGTAGCAAACGTGAGTACACACCTAAGTAATAATGTCCAGATTTTTGCCCAAAGTGTTAATGTTTTGTGTGGCCACCATAATATTCCAGCACTGCTTTAACTCTCTTGGGCATGGAGTTCACTAGAGCTTCACAGGTTGCCACTGGAATCCTCTTCCTCCTCCTCCATCACAAAGGTGGTGGATGTAAGAGACCTTGTTCTCCTCCACACTATATATTAGCATATGTCCCTCACCTGAAACCTCAGACTGAAGACAAAAATTTGTACTGAGTTCTATTCAAAGACAGTGTATGTTTGCCTACATTTGAGTATTTGATTTACCACTGTTTAAGCAATGATAAAGTGTGTCTCCTGCACCTCCCTTTACCCCACGTATTCCCTTCCCCCACGCAACCCACCCCGGCACTAGGCCGCAGAAAGGGTGCTCTTTTGAAGAGGCTGTCATTTCCTTCTCGGGGCTCTGTTATTCCAGTAGTCTTTGTGAAGAAGCCAAGTGGTCCAGCCTCAGACAGGAGGTGGGCTCTTCACAGGGAGCTGAGGTTGTCGGCCCAGCAGGGGAGGGCGGTGCACCTCGCGTGGGGACACAGGCCAAAAACAAACACTGGTCCCAACAGGAAAGAAACTACAAGACCCTGCTGAGATACAGGGAGGGTTCCTCGCACACTGAGATTCATCTGCATGGCAAACGAGTCATGATCTGCCATATCACAGTAGTGCATATTCCAATAATACTGCAATACTGGAGTATATATCTATCTGTCTGTGTATGATATGCAACATTATGGCTCATTTGTCATGCTGTATGTGTAATGAGCATCATTCTGCAAAGAGGATGTTATAAGAACCAGAAGACACTGTCACGTTGTCTCATATGGGATTATGTAACATTTCTGTCATTTTAATCAATATTCTAATGATATATAATAGTAAATAATATATGGTCATCATACAGACATCTGAAACCTTCTTCTAAGAAACAGAATGGCCTAGATTTGTTGCTCTTACTGCTGAGGTGAAGAATGCAGTGGTGTTTGGGTCCCTCTACTGTTCATCAGTGATCATTAAACATTAAACTGAACATCTACCTTTAGTCACCTTAAGCCACATAATTAGTTAGGTGAGCAGATTGCTTTCTTCATGGCACAGCACTACATAAGTCTCTCCTAAGTCTCTAAAACATTGTTCATATCACACGGGTTATGTCAAACTGGACTAAACTGCTTAAAATTTATTAATTAAATACTCACATAATCTCATGCTGTTTTTCTGCTTGAGTGCAGGAACATATCACAGCCAGCAGTAGTGCGTTACCAGCTTAAAGCTTTAAATCTTAACAAAATATGCAGATGTTCAAGTAGTTATTCGAGTTATTTATATTTGCATTTATAAGCATGATCTCTTGATTCCTTCTACAGTAAATTGAAATAGTATACTTCCAAGTTATTACACAGTTAAATAGATATTCACTGCTTCATTTTAAAGCATATTTTACTTTATTTATTTATTTGCAATATTTTTCACAATTTAAGTTTTTTGAAGAAATGTAGGAAATACTAGCAAATGTCTAGCAAACTTTAGAAATTGTATTTTTAAACTTTAGAATATATGTGCCTTTTTAACTTAAGAATGAAGAGAATTGAGTAAAATCAGTGCGTAGAATACATTTACTTTTTTCTACGTGGATTGACTGCCATCTGCTGGACGCTACTAGTACGACTGAGGATGCTGGTAGCGATGCCCTGCTTCAGAGGTAAAATAACTCCCGGAAATAGATTACATTGTTCAACAATCAATTTAAGCAAATACACAATTCCACTTTGATAAAAAATAACAAATGCACATTTAAACACAATTATTTTGTTACTAGCCAATGTTAGAGTTTACTTTGCTGGTCATTACATGAGAGGGTAGTTTACATGGAAATATGTGACACTGTTAGAAGAAAAAGAGGTTAATTAATTACACTTGGGAAAAAATTGTGTTTGCCATAAATCCATAAACCATAACAGATCTTTCTTTTTTTCTTGTAAATAACATATTTAAAATATTTATATTGAAGACATACTTGCACATCATAAAGTCATAAGCTCAAACCAAGCTGGAAATAAAATGTATTTAAAAAGGAGAAAAAGGTAGATCACAAAGTATATATAAAGAACCCATGTCTTGGGAAACGGAAAGAAAATAGGTTGTGGTACACAAATTTACATTTTCAACACATATGGGTCCTCAGAGTACAAATGTGCAAAATTAGCTACCTGTTTTGAATTCACTGTTTTTGCAAGGTGACAAAAAAAATCACCTCTTCAACCTGTAGAAGTGTAACTCCACCCATCCACAACAACATTTAAAGGAGTGCTTCAGTCTTCACTGCTTTTTGGAAGCGGCGCAATACAGTCAGTAAAAATCCATCCAATCCACACATGCAAAGAAATCAAACCATATATGTCCATACATTAAGTCATGTGTAATAAAATGGAATGGCACAGGAAAAATTATTGAAATCACTTAATGGACCGTATTTAATACATCATACAAAAGCATTTGTTAGTGATAACAGCTTCAAGACACCTCCTGTATGGAGAAACTAGTTGCATGCATTGCTCAGGTGCCCATTCTTCTACAGAAACAGTCTCTGAACTCTGAGCTTTAAGAGATTAGAGTTTTATTGGTTGTATGTTTGGGATCATTAGTGGATGACAGCAGAGTTTTATCAAGAATTCTCTGTCCATTATTCCATTCATCCTTCCTTAAATTATATGAAGTGTGCCAGTGCAGTATACTGTTGTTTGTGGTAATATTCAATGCCTTTTATTACCAGACTATATTGTCTTGTTCAAATCTTGATCAGCAAACTTTAAACGTGTTTCAACGGCAGTTGAATGCATTACTTGTTGTTTTCTTTTAAACAATTGTAGCTGCGAATTCCAGGTCTTTCTGAAGGTGGTCCTTGGCTCTTGTACAACTCTTCTGATAATTATTTTCTCTCCTCTGTCTGAAATCTTGCAGGGAGCACCTGATCGTGGTTGGTTTATGGTGAAATTATGTTCTTTCCACTTTGGGATTATGGCACCAACAGTGCTCACTGGAACCTTCAGTAGTTTAGAAATTCTTCTGTAACCAATACCATCAGTAAATGTATTTACTTAGAAAAAATGTGATATGTTCAATACTTATTTTACCTGTTGTATATATATATATACTACTTTTTCACATAGGGCCAAATAAATTTAGATAGCTTTTGTCCCTTAACAAATGAAATAATCCATTAAAAACTGCATTTTGTATTTATTCTGGTTATATTTCTTTAATATTTACATTATGTTTTGCCATTGACTAAAATCAAAATGACATTAGGAAATTACATATGTACAGTGGCAAGAAAAAGTATGTGAGCCTTTTGGAATTTAATTTATCTTTATCTAAGTCAGGGTATTGACAAACATAATGTGCCTAAAATAATAATCTAGGTCTTTATTGAAAACAAACATAAACAACTCATATTGCTAGTGGAGAGGAAAAGGTCAAAAAAAGCTCATTGGAGTCAGGTGTTAGCATACCTGGAGGCTTAAAAACTAGTTTAGAGTCATGCCTTGGTCGAAAAGAGGTTTCAAAGATCAAGAATTGTTGATTTACATAAAGCTAGAAAAGGTTGCAAAGTGATTTCAAAAACTTTAGACATTCACCAGCCTACAGTTTATATAAAAATGAAGACACTTTGGGATTGTGGTTACTCTATAAAAAAGTGGGTGTCCAGCACAACATAAACCCATCAATGAGGTAAAGGAACAACCAAGATTTGAAGGCAAATGGAAAGAACACCCAGCACAACATCTGGTGTAAAAAGGGGAATGCATATCATCATGAAAACATCATCCCAACCAAAAGGTATGGTGGAAGAAACATCATGATTTGGGCCTGCTTTGCTGCATCACTTGCAATAATTGAAGGGAATGTGAATTCCCAAGTCAAACAGTTCTTCATGATAATGTGAGAATGTCTGTACGTCAGCTGTCACTCTGTAGACGTTGGGTGATGCAGCAGGACAATGACCCAAAACACCAAAGAAAGTCCACAACAGAATGGCTTCAGAAAAACAAAATGCATCTTTTGAAGCGGCCAAGTCAGAGCCCAGACCTCAATCCAATAAAGATGCTATGGAATAACTTGAAGAGAATCATACACATGCGGCAGCCACAAAATATGATAGAGCTAAAGCAGTTCTGCCAAGAACAGTGGGCTAAGGATCATTTGAAAATCAAAGTCCCAGAGTTTGAGGGAAGAGTGAAGAGGCACAAAATTCACGTTGCTTGAAGTCCAGTGTGAAGTTTCTACAGGCAGTGATGATTTGGGGCCATGTCATCTGCTGGTTTCTGAAGTTCACAGTCAACACAGCAATCTACCAGGAAATCATTGATCACTTCATGTTTCCTTCTGCTGACAAGCTTTATGGAGATGCTGATTTCAATTCTCGCAGGACTTGGCACCTGCTCACACTGCCAAAGGTACTAAAAGCTGGTTCAATGACCAGAGTTTTACTCTGCTTGATTGCCCAGCAAACTCACCTGACCTGAACCTGTATTATCAAGAGGAAGATGAGACACCAGACCCAACAATGCAGACGACCTGAAGGCTGCTATCAAAGCAATGTGGGCTTTCATTTCCCCCTTAGCAGTGCCACAGGCTGATCGCCTCCATGCCATGCTGCATTGATGCAGAAAATCATGAAAAGCAGGCCCAACCAAGTATTGAGTGCATAGGAACATACTTTTCAGAAGCCTGACATTTCTGTTTAAAATATATATTTTTAAATGATCTTATGTGATATTCAAATTTTCTGAGACAGTGAATTTTGGGTCTTATTATCTGTAAGCCATAATCATTGAAAAATCCAAGAAATAAAGGCTTGACATATTTCACTCTATGTGTAATGAATCTATATAATATATAAATTTCACTTTCTAAAATGAATGTCAAGAAAAATTGAACTTTTAATTTTCATTTTTTTAGACGTACTTGTATTTATTTTTGGTTCTGTTCTACATTATAAGCCATATTCTGTTTCTTTTCCCAACAGAAGGGAACACTGTGAGGCCATACTGCTATGTGCGTCCAGTGGCCTGTACCCTGATCTGACCCTCTGTGGTCTGTTTCCATAACAGAGTAGACAGAACAGAAGGCAGCGTTCAACGAGCTGGGGCTGGAGGTGGGTATGGGCTCAGAATGCATTTCCCTTCATCAAACTCCTTCAGAAAGGAAAAAACAATGACTTTTATAGGCTGCAGGAAATTCACAGATGTGTGGAGTATGATGGGGAGCTTTATATGTATGTGTGGGTGTATCTGCTTGCACGCCTTGTGTTTAGCTTTAGTGGTCGAGGGCGACGCTGAAGATTTTTGCTGAGTATCAAGAGACAGTAGAGCCAGGCTCCTGGGGAAGGCATATCTGCATGCATGTTTTCCCCCTTTTTGCAAACAAATTATATAAATCTAATCAGCCCTTTTCTCCAAGAGCACAAAGTCAGTTTACAATAAGTTCACATTAATATTGTTGGTTTATTGGTTCTGCAGTTATTATAATCGTAGTCACAAATACAAAACAATACCAAGACTTTAGAGTCAACATTAAAGATTTGTGTATGTCAATGTCTTGAAGTGAATGCAGTTTACTTTTACTTGCACAGCCCATTTTACAACAGATATAGTCACACTCATTGTGCTGTCTATATTTAAAGCAATAAACTAACTCACAAACACTTATTCATAATGTGGAATGTGGACTCTTTCTAGCTCTTCCAGATAGTAATATCCAACTTAAAATTTCATATAAGCACTTGACGCCTCTATTCTGTGACTAAGAGGAACGTGTTGTACTTATTTGTAGCACTAACATGTCACATATGTGATCTAAATGCTTGATTGTCCTGTACCTGGAAGTCGCTTTGGACAAAAGGTTCAGCCAAATAAATGTAAATGTAATGTAAATCTGAAAACTATATTGAAACTCATAATGAACAAGCTGTGGGCAATCATGGCTGGAAAAATGTCCCAAGAGCAAGAGGAAGAGACAGTAAGATGAACCAGACTTAGGAACTCATCCTGGTCTGGCTGAGACCAGATATTATGATAGATGCTACATATTAACGACATGTTGAGTTAACAGGTAATGTTCTGTTATGTAAGTCAAATAATGATTAAAAAAAGTATTTTTGAAAAGTCATTTTGAAAAATGACATGCATACAGATAACCTTAGGTGTAATTAAAAATCTCCAAAGCAATGCTGATTTTGTAGCCCTGTGAGTGCTGCTATTATAAGACAAAAAGAACTGGAGGGTTCTATCAGAGGGAATATTCAATTTATTAAGTAGCATCCAAGTGACGTGGTGGATCTCCTGACATCACTACAGACAGAGCTGTTTATGTCAATACGTATATTTATTTAGGACACAAGCAGCAGGATAGCCTGTAATTTTATACAACTGCCATTGGGGGAGTCCAATGGTTTGAAGCACTATTGGTTGAGTTCATACATTCGCTCCGCCCCATTAGAAATGATCCACCAATGGTGGCAGTCGAATACGTCGTTACGTCACCGGGGCTTGTAGTTACAGTCAGTAGTAGCGGTTTCAGCAAGAGGTTTACATGTAGATTTCGTGATAAATATGGGTGTATTCTGCATTTTTTTTTCCTTCAGACATTAGTTTTGTAAAACAGCCGAGTTCATGTTGGTGCACTTTTCAAAAAGAATAGTTGTAATCGCCGAGAGATTATGGCAACCGTTACAAAGGATGACAGACTGACAACTTCTCAAAGTTTTGTGTGCGTTGGTTTTGCAGGCGTTTTCAGCAAAACCGTTACGTCGCCACTTGAAGTGGTGAAGATTCTGAATCAAGTGGGGACATTTCACAGCAAACAGTGCTTTATGCGCAGCTTTCTTCTTCTGTACCAAAATGAAGGTCTGCGAGCATTCTGGAAAGGGAATTTGGTTTCCTGCTGTCGGTTGTTCCCTTACAGTGCCATACACCTGACAACTTACAAAAAGTGAGTTGCATTACCTTTCATACTCTGGATTATA
>JBBIGC010000033.1:2161132-2222249 GCA_037576955.1 Lepidarchus adonis
GTCTGTGGGGGGGTGTGTGTGTGTGTGTGTGTGTGTGTGTGTGTGTGTGTGTGTGTGTGTGTGTGTGTGTGTGTGTGATCAAAATGACCCTGCATTGGAAAGCTACTTCACATCTTGTTGTAAACTAAACCTGTTCTATTGTCCAATAGGATCGTACTTCTCCATATGGATGAACTTGGTCATATCTCACAGTGGCGGGCCATAGTGGCTGGTGGTCTGGCAGGTATATTTGCTGCTTTGGTTACGTATCCATTGGAGGTGGCTGAAACCCGGCTGATTGCTCAGAACTGCAGAGAAGTCACATACAGAGGACCGCTGCACACTCTTTCCAGTGTCTACCAAAAAGAGGGGTTTCTGGCTCTCTACCGGGGATTTTCCCTCACTATCTTAGGTACATGTTGCCTGTTGAGTTTGTTTGTACAGTAAATATATAATGTAAGTATAGTGAAGCTGAAGAAAGACAAGAGACAGTGTTGATATAAGGCAGATTACTTGCTATATATTATGTAGCTCATGTAACAGTTTTATCTATTTGATCTGTTTTAAATGCATAATGACAAACTTGTCTCTGTCCTTGTGAGTCGTATGTCCCTTGCAGGTGTTATGTGCTTTTGTTTGGTGAGTTGCTGCAGTTTGCCTTCACTTCACCTTAATATTCTTGACAATCATGTTGAAGAACGCAACTCCATCTCTCTCTCTCTCTCATGCACACATGCAGTCTTTGCAGTCTCTTAAGTACTTTTTTTGTGTTCAGATATGAGTTGTATTTTGGTTTTCCAAAATGCAGTGCAGGTCTGAGATCTGGAGTAACTACAATTAAACCCAGTTAGCTTGCCCACATGTTACCTCACCAATCTCACCATGAAAGGCTGCAAAACAGATTTCCTTCCATGTTATTTATCTTGTTAAGCCGCCAACCTTGCCTCCCACCTTCGCCACAATGCGCAATTTTCCGGTGTATGCATTTTTTCATCTATAGCTCAACAAACTTAGGTCAGTGTTAGCGGTATAGCCTACATCAGTTGGCTGCTGCTGAACAACAGTGGCTGTACTGCATTAGCCAGAACTCTGCCAACCTGACACCAACTAGTACATTACTAGAGGAGTAAATAACCAGGAGAAAACTGGAGACAGAGTAGGGGAGACAGTGCTTGGGGAGACTCACTCACCTGCAGGGGGGGAGCACGTACGGAGCCGAGAAAATGCAGAGTAGCTGTTCAGAGACAGAAACCAGCAACACAGGTCAGGTGAGTGAAGATCTCAGACAGGAAAGTGTCCTTCAATGTACGTAAGCAGCCTGAGTAAATGGCAACACAAACAGCGTCAAGGTGCTACCACTATGTAGCATACAAAGGCTAGCCAGAGCAATACAAGAAGCTCAGAAGAGAGTAATCCAGTCCAAAATGAAGGGAATAGTGACCACATATGTCCATATTGTTCAAACAGAGAAAAGTTAATCCAGATGATAAAGACAAAAACTGAGAAAATAAACTTTCAAACAAAACAGCAGACAAATGCCGATGGAAAGCGCAAGCCAGATGCACAGCATATTGTACTTCCACTGGAAGTGAGTTTTTGTTTTCAGTAGGCTTGATTATGAGTTTGTGTACAAGTTTGTGAATTCGTCCCAAAATGTCTGGTAAACGAAAGTTGCCTTTTCTTACTGGTGAACAAATAAAAACAGGAAATGTGCATCTATCGCAGCAATAACTTAAGAAAGACACAACAGGACATTGCTGATGTTTTTACTACTCGATCAGCCCGTTAGGAATTTCACACAACATTAATATATAATTATTACATCATAAATCTTTTCCGTTGAGCTTTAATATTTTTACCTTTAAAAGCTTTAATTTTATTGTTAAAATCTATCAAAGAAATGGGTTGTGAAAGATACGTCACTAATCTGTCACGAGAGCTTGTCAACCCCGCCTCTCACCAAGTTTAGGGCCCGGACCAATAGGGGCGAGCTAACAGGGTTTGAATGTATAGTGTGAACAAAAAAATGGTTAACCCTAACACAGAAAAAGAACCAGATTCCTTTTCATATTAACTTGCAATGTAAATAAAAATAACCCAGTTCCTTTTCTTTTGGTCTACTTTTTGGACCACTTTGAGAAGACGAAGTTCGGTTTCTTTAAAGAGGACTATATGTGAAAACATTCTTATATTTCATAAAATCTCACTTTTATTTTGCATTTAATGTTCTCAGTATCCGTTATGAAGGACCTTTTTTCCAAGTACTAACTATTTATACACAGGGTAAAATAAAACATGATGCATGAAAAGATGATAACATTTTTGCACATCCTAGACTTTTGAATGTGTATCTGTTTCTCTCGGTTGAATAGGTGCAGTGCCTTTCTCAGCTGGCTGCTATATAGTCTACATTAACTTGGATAAACTCTGGCAGGAGCACCACCTTCGTTTCAGCTCTTTACAGAACTTCATTAATGGCTGTCTTGCTGCTGGAGTGGCCCAAACTCTGTCTTTCCCTTTCGAGACAATCAAAAGGAAGATGCAGGTGAGAAAATAATTTATTACTCATTCTGTCTGATTTAAAAATAAAAGTTCTTACATACATTTACAGCACATTTTCATACCTTATAGCTTAGCTTATATGTATATTTTTAAAATAGGCCTGTGATTGGTAATACTATACTATTATCTTTCTTAGATATACATGTAATACTCATGTTCACTACTAGATGGAGCAATGGTGCAAATATCAGATATAATATGACAGACCTAAGTTTCAAAACACCATGCTTTTATGCTTTTATGTGTATTCTGTATTATCATCACAAAAAATACACACATATTCATGCTTCAACTCCAATGTTAATTGTCAGGGTTAGTGAGTGTGTTTGAGGATGAGAATGACCAAACTATGCTGGACATCAGCGTAATTTTGGACCCCTCTCTAGGGACACCATGATCAAGACAACCCTCAACACCCACCTCCCACCCCCACAGTGTTAAAGAAGTTGTGGGATTCCCTAGGAATCTATGGAAGGATTATGTTACCCTTAATCATTTCACATTCTTCTTAAAAAGAGCTCATAAACATGACCGGAGTATATGTTAAATCCCCTCACTGATTAGAGCCTGTAGTGAAGTACTGTACAATGTGCCAGAGGGAAATTCTTCGTGATGACGTTGTCCAACTATGCAATTTGATTCCTCTTGGTGCTCTACTCCTTGACCCTGTGACTCACTGTGTGTGTACGTGGGATCCACCTTCTTCCAAAGTACACACACTCACTGAACTACTGTTTTTTCAGTGTCCTTTTGTCCTTTTTCAACACCCTTTTTTTATTAATTGTGTTTGTTCATAACAATCAATATTGTGTTTTTACTTAATATTTAAGGCCCAAAGTCCTTTCCTGCCACACTGTGGAGGAGTCGATGTCCACTTTACTGGAGTGACAAATTGCTTCAAAGAGGTCATCAAAACCAAGGGCATGTTGTCCCTTTGGAATGGATTTACAGCCAACACAGTCAAGGTGAAACGTTCAAAGTGGTTACTATGATTATTCTTGCTGTCCCGGTCCTCACTGACACTGATTACATTATTATTCTATGCAAATCAAAATGTTTCTAACAAAGAAATTTATATAATTATATATCTGACAACTGAAAGTGACTGTTATATCATTGTGAATACACCACAGCACACAGGGCACCACAATGAAATGTGACCTCTGCATTTAACCCAACACACGTGCACACGTGGAGCAGCGGGCAGCTATCAACAGCGTACAGGAGGTGGGGACGGTACCTTGTTCAAGTGGACTTGAATCTGCAACCTTCGTTTTTAAACACTTTCCCAAGGAGACAAAGTACAAAGTCCTGACCCAAACTGCTGGTAATATAACTTGGAATAGTCAGAAACAGAAATAAAGAAAAGGCATTTATCTAAAAATATGTAACTTGTGATTAATTTAATTGCAGTGACAAAATAATACACATGGCATTGTCTGTTTTTAATTTTTAAGGATTAATGGCCTTAAATATCACTGAAGCGGTGTCCAGAAAAAATGTTTAGCCCAGCAATCCTAAAAGTGGCCTTTACTCGCCATTAAAAAATTTTCATCAAGATTCTGACCAGTCATCTGCATTTTCTAATTTTGGATTTATTCTTTGTCAAGAACAGAATCCGCCCACACACAAGAGAACATTTTTATGTTTCTATGCATATTTATAGGTTGTCTGGGCAGATGTTCCATCCCAGGCACCACTGAGGTAAACCTGTGAGCATGGTACCATCCCGCTATACTGCTCCCTGGGTACTGTTGATCCCTGGGTACTGGGTAGCTGCCCACTGCTCCACATGTGCATGTGTGATGGGGTAAATGCAGAGGTCACGTATCATTGTGGTGCACTGTGTCTGTAATAAGGTCTGTTCACAATGACGGAGTCACTTTCAAATGAAGATGCAGACATTGTAAATTAAACCATTTCAGCCTTGTTTTCATAAAACATATAGAGGGAGCCAAAACAATAGTTTTTTGTGTGTATGTTAATTCACTTATTTTGTCAAACTGATTAATAAATAAAATAGCATTTTCATAGTTCTTGTATGATAATTTGATTATTTTTGTTCTAAATATATATCATTTACTGTTTCTCATACAGATTGTTCCATACTATGGTCTGCTCTTCAGCTGCTTTGAGATGTGTAAACAAGTCTGTCTTTACCAAAATGGATATATCGTGTCTCCGCTGAGCTATAAACTCAAACCGGGAGTGGACCAAAGCCTGGGCCCACATGAACTACAGGAGTTTAAGCGTTACCTGAGAAACAGGAAATTACAAACTCACAGTTCATCAGTGAGAAATCGCTGGTGAACATGTCTCTTCTAGACCTTCTGATGACAAAACTGGAAAATACAAGTTGATGAGAGATTTCCAGTTCATTGTTTTTTACTGTGGAGTGTTTGTTGATGAAGGACCTACTACCACAGTCTTTAGCACATGCCTGAGTGCACTTAGTTGGTGTACTTGTGGCACTTTGTCCTGTTGGGGTTTGGTGGAGGGCCTTGCTTATTTCTGACTTTTTAAAGTAAATGTCCACTTCAGGGTTTAAATTAAGTACTTTGCTGAACACTACAGAAATTGTGCATAAGCACTCCATATGCTTGACGTTGTTCACATACTGTCACTATTCAGTAGACAGTATATACTTTCTCCTATGACCTGGGTCAGAATTGATTACTGGTTTTACTACATTATGCTAGTAATCATGTTGCGTCACTTCTAACGCTATTTGCTGCTTAATGTTTGATTACTATTGCAGTAGCAATTGTATTCAGTACAATCTATGCCATTTTGTATCTCTTGGCCCAGTTTACTTGAAGCACAACCTTTGTTTCCCTGCAAACTCAGGTAGTATTTTACAGTTACATAAACCACAGTCACGTTTCAAGCAGTATCAGGCTTTTCCATTAATATAAGATAGATTTGGGGATCAAGTGTGCCTGTTCGGAGCGATTATTTTAGTGCCTTTGTTGGTTTTCAGATATAATTTATGATATGCGATGTCTGGTCTGTATCTTATGTATTGTTTAAACTCTACTGGTAGCAGTCATGATGAAGTTGAGTGTAACATGACTATTAAACCTATCTTTGTGAAAGAATGTTAAGTCTCAATAGAGCTGAAGTTTCTGTTCATGACTTGATTGAATGCAAGTGATGTCTAAAATCCGTGTGATTTCACCAGACCGAAGCCCTCAGATTTGTGAGTTTATCTGGGATCACAGCCCTTTAGGATAAGATAGCTTTCAGAGTGAGTGTAAGGGCACTCTTCTGTGTCTCGTGATAAAGAGTCTGTTCATCACAAACGCCAGAGGAATACAATCACCTTTCTAAACACGGTATAAGTCAACTCAATGTCTTTTACTCTGGGCAGGCTGTGCTGTTTGAACCGACAGATCTGTTCTTCTCTTGTGTGCTCGCGCTTAAACTGACTGTTTCATTGAACATATACTTTCGTGTTTAACTTCGAAAGTTTGAGGTCGCAACTCTTTCTCTTGAGAAACAGTGGAAAAGGACAGTCGTAGTGATGACGCTTTCCTGCGTCGGCCTCGTGACTCAGACGCCGTCCCATCTGTCGATACAGGACATTTAGCTCCGCCCGATGTTCTTCGAGACCAATGAAAACCTCTCATTTTGTTCTCACGTGGTCTCACCGAAAGCACCGTTTAAATTGTGCTCGCTACTTGAAGATCGGCCATTTCGACCCGGCCGGCATTCAGACTGGTTCCTGCGGCGTAGCGGGATTTTCCTCTTTAACACGACATCACGTTAGCACCACCCAACAATGAGTGAGACCGCCATTTCTTTCGCCAAGGACTTTTTGGCCGGGGGTATCGCCGCTGCCATTTCCAAAACAGCTGTTGCTCCAATCGAAAGAGTGAAGCTTCTCCTCCAGGTAAGATTTTTTTTTAAAAAGAAAGTTCAATCAAACGCTAAAGGAAAAGGAGCGGCGCGTTCCGGAAGTGTAGCCGTTCATTGAGCGTGATTTAACCCATTTAGTACATAGTTATATAGACTTGTATGTGCACTTGGTACGTTACATTATTAGCGAACGACTGATGTTTTATTCAGTATCCTATTCTTCGTCAATTCGCTTGCTGTGTTAGCTTCAAAGCTAACGCTAGTTAACTTCCGAAAGACCGGTACCAAGCGTTGGATAAATTTGTTCTTTATAATACACCTCGCTGTGTCGATATGACTTTGTTACTCTGCGACGAAAAGCGGACTGGCTATTGAACATCCTATGTTTTAGTGAATGGTCGCCAATGTTGGGTATGTAGCGTGACCTTAGCTAGCAGCGGAGCTGAAGAGCATTAGCTAACTAGCTAACAAAGCCCAGTAGCTGAGGGCGAAACCAGTAACAGCAGTTCGGAACTTTCTGTTCCCAAACTCAGTCCTTTTGTAAGGTTTCTGGCAAGCGACAAAGACGTTGTGTTCACGATACGACCTGCTTTTCTAAAATCACATATCCGCACTTAAAATACTTAATGGTGCTCTTAATTTTGCAAAGTTTTCTTTCCAATAAATAATTGGAAATGTTCTATCGCATGTCTTGTTTGGTTATTTGCGGTTGGCCTAGAGTTTCTTTATTTTTACTTTCAATGTTGCTTTCACTACTAACCAAGGTCGTAAGACAGAGGCCTTGTTCTTCTGAACTTTTCTTACCGACCTCCCAGTTCACTTTTAGGTTCGTTCTAGACCAGATACTTTAGTTGCTCTTAGCTGTATTTGTTCTTACCTGTATCTTAAACTTTTTTGAAGGGGTTTAGCTTTTTTGGGGACGTTGCTGGTACATTTGCGCAGGGCTAGGAAATGTCTTGGCTAATTACGTTAGCTTGTGGCGTCTCCGTACGAAGTTCCTTTGTGGGAGGGTCTTCATCGTCGTACTTTTGCTTGCTGCTTATTTGCGTCTATTTTGGTCAAATCGATACAGATTGCACGCGTACATATTGCATTCAGTGTTTGTTCTGACTATTTATTTTTTTTAATTCCTGCAGGTTCAACATGCCAGTAAGCAGATCACAGTCGACAAACAGTACAAGGGTATCATTGACTGTGTTGTCCGTATTCCTAAGGAGCAGGGTTTCCTGTCGTTCTGGAGAGGAAACTTGGCTAATGTCATCAGATACTTTCCCACTCAGGCCCTCAACTTTGCCTTTAAGGATAAGTACAAGAAAGTCTTCCTTGATGGTGTAGACAAGCACACTCAATTCTGGAGGTATTTTGCTGGTAACTTGGCCTCCGGCGGTGCAGCTGGTGCCACTTCCCTCTGTTTTGTCTACCCTCTCGACTTTGCCAGAACCCGCTTGGCAGCAGATGTTGGCAAAGCGGGCGCGGAGAGAGAGTTCAGCGGGCTGGGTAACTGCTTGGTGAAAATTTCCAAGTCTGATGGCATCAAGGGTCTGTACCAGGGCTTCAATGTATCTGTCCAGGGCATCATCATTTACCGGGCAGCGTACTTTGGCATCTATGACACTGCTAAAGGTAAGTGTATTTACCTGTAGTGTGCACATGTGTGTGTGTTTGCTTCTTTTTTTTTAAAAAAAACTATCCCTGTCTGTAGGTATGCTGCCAGATCCAAAAAATACTCACATCATCGTCAGCTGGATGATTGCTCAGACTGTGACTGCTGTTGCTGGCCTTGCATCGTACCCCTTTGACACAGTGCGTCGTCGTATGATGATGCAGTCTGGACGCAAAGGAGGTAGGGTTGTTCTCAATTAATTCAGTTTGACTGATGCCAGTTTGTAAAGAAAATGACAATCATCTCTTTGTATTTCAGCTGACATCATGTACAGTGGCACAATTGACTGCTGGAGGAAGATCGCTCGCGATGAGGGTAGCAAAGCCTTCTTCAAGGGTGCTTGGTCCAACGTTCTCAGAGGCATGGGTGGTGCCTTTGTGCTCGTTTTGTACGATGAGTTCAAGAAAATCATCTAAATGTTTGTTGGCCGTAATGTTGTGGTGTTTAACTGTAACATAACTTGTACATTTGGAAGGACTCAAATTCCGCCTTATTTATAGGGACCAGCTAGTATCAGTACTAGTTGTACTGGGGAAATTCTTTGCTTTTATTTTGCCCCTTTTCCGTTGTTTTGTTCCCCTTCACAATGTCATTCCCAGAAAAAAAAAGCCACGCCAGGTATCCTACCTGTCATTCAGCCGGTCTGTTTTTAGGCATTACACTTGAATAAAGACTCACTCAACCTAATCTCAAGTGTGGATTTTCATCTGTTGTCAATCTGTTTAATTATATGCTCTTAAATTGTGATTTTTTTTTATCTGAAATCCAAAACTAACCTTTCAAAATGTTAATCTAATTTCTGTAACAGGGTGCTGACAGGTGGGATTGGTTGTACTTTTATTTAGTGCCTGAAGATGCCAGGGCAGCGTCACATTTCATTAACTGTAAATGTTCTGTAAAGTCCACATCAAGACCAGCTATGAGGGGCCAGTTTATCTTGGTGTCTGGATTGTCAATCCTACCTGTGGGGAGATGGTGCTTTTAATGCTTCATTGCAAAGATTGGAGACTGTGCTGTATGTATCGGTCTAAAGTACATGTGTACTGTTACTTGGTGAGTTGATCAATAACCCAGTCTTTTGCTGCATGGACTAGTCTGCGTGAGGTTTTCCTCAGTAGATGTAAATTGAAGACTGACTGTTTAACTGGATTATAGATGGTCAGCACAAACTTGCAGCTATAGCTGCATCAATGATTGGGGAAGCACAATTTTCTCTGAACAGGATTCAAGGCCTGGGGGTAAATTCTCCTTTCATGCAGGAAAGGTTGTTTTGGGTTTCTTGTAGACGAGTACACTGACGAGGTTTTCAATATTTTGCCATTTTTGTTATGCTGAGATTTTATTCCGATCACAAACCCGAGTCCATTGCGCAACAAGCCAGTGAGAAGAGCATGTTCTTCAGAACTTCCCCGGGGTGTGTAGGAGGGAGGAGCATGATTCCACATGTCGGAGCTTGCTGTTCTCTGCAGGAGGCGTGTTGCCCGAGACTCCTCCTTTAAAACTCGTCAGAAAACACAAACTTCATTCATGGAACACACGAGCGCCATCTTGTGGTAAATATTGGGAACATCAGGAATACATATTGTGAGTGTAGGTTGGACTACGTATAAGTTACTGTCGCTATCACCACCATTAAATGGTCGAGCTTTTATCGGTCAGACGAAACAGCTGCTGAACCGGCCCAGTAAATAATCGGGTTTATTCGTTCATTTAAGTTTTCATTTGTGTTTTTTCGCGTGCAGACACAGACTCGTCTTGAACCAATCAGATCACTCGTAACGTCTTCCGGTAATGAGTCTCCAGACAACCGTGTCCACTCGACTGCGCTACATCCAACTGTCAGAGTTTGAAAACAGCAGCTGAGCTGTGAACCTGCTTCCATTCGCCGCGAGTGGAAGAAAACCGCTCACTCTGTACAGAGGAAAACATGTTGCTCTGGCGTTGCCTGTTTGCAATCATTTTAGTTCTGATTTGGTATCTGTCAGATTACGGACAGTTCTGGATCCAGGCGAGTTGTTGTCTTCTGTGTTTTCTTGTGGTGGGTCCTGCTGCCTCGAACCGCAACGACGGAAGCACTCAAACCGACAGGACAGCTGAGGAGGTATTTCACATCTTTACTTATTGTTCACAGCCAAAACAACTTTTGTACACGTTCTATGCACTTAAACTACGTGACTGGGTCACTTTAATGTTTTATTTAGTGCCTGCTTGCTCTGAACTCAAGTAGCAATACATATTTTGGCACATCATCAGAATTGGATATAAACTACCTTTCAATAAAAGTGTATTGGCCTGCCAGTTGTCCAGCCCTGTCTTCTGTATGGCACGTTATGAAAAAGAGGATCAGACAACAGCAACCACATACTGAACAGCTGACATTTACTATGAAGCAAGAGCTGACAATCAGTATCTTCAGTTCTTAAATAATTTAAAAGTGTCATTACAAGGATGGGTAATGCAACTCAGTAGTAAAAATGCCTTTTTTAAATGTGTTGCAGACAGCAAATTATAGATTTGTTTGTATTTACCAAATACATTTAAATTGGTCAGAAAACACATTTTCTTTGTATTATAATGATTAAAAAATTATATTCTTGTTTTATTACATTGAGAGTCCATTTGTGGCCCATAAAACAAAATACTTGGGCAATGCTTTACTTATGTAAGATCTATGCTGTATAAGTTAGTGTTAATAACGATTGTCATTGGTGAGACACACTATCTGAATATTTGTATAAAATACACTCAAATTACCATTGTGGCTCTTTGCACATAAAAGCCAACTGTGGCTTCTTTACTGTAAATAATGCCGTTCAACACTGTATGGTGGAGTATGCAGGAATGAACAATAAAGGAAATGTTCTATTGTGCTGTATTCTGGATCAAAATATCATAGTTAACCTTTATAATTAATATTTTTTATGCAGGAAAATGATTCTATTGATGGCAAAGATGAGACTGATACAGCTGCCACATTGCTAAAAACAAACAGGTTGTTGTATCCTAATGTGTGGAAGTCTCTTCAGCAAAGTAAGCAATACCTTGCAGTTTCTTAAGTGAGTCAGTAAATTGCAGTAGCCATGTGACTTCTCAGAATAAAATACATGTCAAACTGCCAATAATGTCTATGAAGTGCTGTTCATTCTTAGTTTGATAGTGTTGCGCAACCATTCACGGCTTATCTGAGTAACACATAAAGAACACATGATTTCTTTGGGCTGGCAAGCAATGTAATTTATATAGAAAGTGCCTTTAAGCTACTTTTTTTTTTTTAAATAGTGTTTAAGTGTGCCTATGCTCAACTGGTTCTGCCATGGTACCCGGCCCTGGACATCAGGGAACAATCCTTATATACAGCTCTGCTCAGGGAATTTGACCTCATTATGGACCAGATCATTTGCAAAGCCAGGAACTTTGACCCCTCAGTCACTAGCGTGGGCTGCATTCACATCTTCACCCATCACCTCCGCTGTGCAAAGCAGTCAGAGGGGTAAGCATATTTTACCTTTTGCTTGTTAAACAGTCTTTACATGAGTTGCACACTACAGTACCATAGTTCAGTTTATGATATCACATGCTTCAGTACAATGAAAAGTTCCTAAATGGCATCATTACAACCTTGACCTTTCTGATTGGCGTGGTATGTGAACGTGTGAATGGATTTATTTTATGTGTGCACTGTTACCTTACCCAGATCCCAACTGTTCAGCTGTAAGGCTGAGGAAATGGCTGTCCTCAGGCGATTCTCTGACACGCTGATACGCAACCTTTTCCCTCAGCACCTTTGGGAACCAAAAGTCTACCATTGTGCTTTACAGGAGATTCTTGCTACTAAAGGTTTGACCTATTTCCGTTTTCAGTCTGGAACGTTCCTTTTAGCATACTCAGAATTACAGAGTGAATCTTTTGCATGTTTTCTGTTAGATAACGTCTTACTCAAGCATATTTTCACTTGAGTAATAATGACTTTTCAGTGCTGCCTACATGAGCTGACTTGCTCGCCCACATTTCTTTATGGATCAAAACAAAATGTACCCATTCAATCAAATTTTAATTCTTATCATCCAGTAAACTAATAATTTTTTTTTGTGATCCTGGATGAAAGTGTTTTGGCTCTTCAACTCTTCAAACTGTACCTCAAAGAGCTGTGTCACTGCATCATTAGTTCCATATGGATAAATATTATAATGACAAACCATCAAATAGTCTGTGAAGAAGTTGATGGCTAATTCTTCAGTTTTGAAGAGAACAGTTCAGGAAGTTGGCATATGACCTCCGAGGTTTTTCTTGAATATTGCATTAAAACCAGCATGAAACATCACACTTGTAGGTTTTTCAGGGCCAAAATGGAGAATGTATGGACCAATATTAGGCCAAATATGTTAACTAAAGACAAGGCCTATAAAACATCCAGGAACTTAAAACCCACCTGATGATGTATATTGGTTACACATTTCCAGCTCATCTGCAGAAACTGCATCAAAGCACTGGACCATTTTATTTAAGGTCAACATGATTTGAAAAATAATTATACTGTACTGTAACATCAGCGAATATGCTGAGTTGGGAATGTGTCTGAACTAGCATTTCACTCAATGAATATATGCTGGAAGCAAAATCTGTGGGGTCATATCAATTAGTCATCATTTGCCGGATAATATATAATATAATAATATAATAATACATATATAATACATATAATACAGCACAGTAAGCACAGTACAAATTTGATTGTGTTTTACGTATAATTGATTATGGTGGAGTATAATAACCACTGTCATTATTGTAATAGGAGAGCTGGTTTCAGAGAGGCCTAGTAGTTGGTTTCATGCATGGAGTCATGCATGCATTGTTCGCAAAACAGTGTAACAGCAATGTAAAGGTAAAGAGTCCTACAGTGAAAGTGTCACAAATCTGTCAATTAAGGACAGATTGCTCAATGCGATTGCTTTAATTTGAAAGTACTGCACAAAATCTGGTTTAAAGAGTACAAAGTCACCACCTTCATGGGAAGTACTATGATGGTACATTATATTTTATTCCCATTTTGCCAGATGACTTTGCCATTATACACTCTGAGGAAAAACTGGCAGCTAATTGTTGTCTGTCACCCCTGCAACCACCACAGTAAACATTTAATTGAGTTGAATTGCAACATGTGAAGTAGATTTTCAATAGCTTCTTCTCTGAATGAACGGAAGTTTTAACCCTAGAATAATGTATAATCCCACTGCACACTGTGCACAGAGTGCAGGACTTGTATGACAGCATTCCAAGAAAAAGACAGATGAAGAAAGTGTTCTGAAGCGGTAGTTGTAATGTTAGTAGTTATTACTGTCATTATAAAAAACAACATCAATTTTAACTCTCCAGATGATCAAACATAATGTGTACATATTATGATATCATTTATACAAACTATTTTTTATAACTGGTAAATGTTCCCAATATTTTCACTGATGTTAAATGTTTTGGTAAATATCAACAAATTTAGAATTTGATGCATGCAGCACAACTACACAAAAAGTTTGAGATATAGCAAAATAAGAGCGAAGGGTTTATAGAATATTAAAGTTACGCCATTTTGAAACATTAAGTTAAGTGGGTGAACTAGTAACAGGTGAGGGGAATATGATTACGTATAAAAAGAGCAGTCACCAAAGGCTCAAACTTCATTAGAGAGTCTTTCATCATTTACATGATCTAATACTGCAAAAACGCTCAAGCCTGGGAGACTTTCAAGCCTTCATAAAGCTCTGGATGAGAATCCATTATATTGTTGTAATAAATATAGCCACATGGGCTTGGGGGGACTTTTACAGTGAATGGTGCATCTGTCATGGTATGAGGTAGAGGTCATTAATGCCCATGGCATAGGTCCAATGAAAGTCCCATTTAAGATAATTTTCCTAAGAACTGCATGATTATTTCAGCAAGACTGTGTCAGGCCTCATTCTGCACATGCTAAAGCAGCATGAATTCATAGTCACAGAATGCAGATGTTTGACTGTCTTGCTAGAAGTTCAGATCCAGAAGAATCAGACAATGGGCACCATGTGCTGTTGAGCAGCTGAAGTCTTGTACAAAGCAAGAATTGGGGAAAAATCCATTTGTAGAACTGCAACAGTTAGTCTTCTCAGTTCCCAAACTATTGAACAGTGTAATTAAAAGAAAAGATAGTGAATCAGAGCTGTAACTTCAACTTTCTGTGTGTGTTGCTGGCATCAAATTATACATTAATTTATATTTAAAAAACAAAATTAAATCACACATTCTTGTTTTATTGCATTTCATGAAAGAAATCAAACTTTTCTGGAAATGGGTTTGTAAGTAAGTGAAGTTCCTTAAAATTAACTGCTTACCATGCATGTCTTCTTCCTTTTCAACAGGGGTCATCAGTTCCTGATCCCAGAACTGATGACCTTTGCTGTGCAGTTTTTGAATGATCTTGTACATCACATGGAAAAACTGTCATTTCTAGTTCCTGTTTCTAAAGATGCACTCCAGTTCCTAATACTTAAATGATGTCAGCTATCATTCAGCGGTTCAGTGGACATGAGGGTTGCACTCTATCAATCTGTAATCGGTTAATTCTCTTGAATGTTTATTTAGGTGAAATACAATGAAAGGTTTTACTGATCAGCGTATATGTTTTTTTTAACTTAGAGATTATGAAAGATTATTATTATTATTATTATTATTAAGAACTTCTGCATTTTACCCATCCGAGGCAGTGAGCACACACTCTAGGAGCAGATTCATCATAGCACAGTACATGAGTACATTGTCTTTCAGTCCATCGGAGTTCAGCTCAAGCCCAGAAAACATTGCACAGAAGAGTACAAAACCAGCACCTTTAGCAATGGGAAAACTACTCCTTTATTTATTTCCCCATTTTGCCAGGTGATGTTGCTTTTATGCACACTGTAGAAGAAACTGGCAGCTAAATGTTGTCTGTGGCCTACAGAGTCACCCCAGTGAAATCTATTTTGATGTATTGAGGTTTTGGGTTGTGAAGTAGATTTTCACTAGCTTCTTCTTTGAATGCATGTTCAACCTGCATGTTTTAAATGCTTTTTTTCAAAGATTTTTTCAAAGAGTTAGATTTATTTTTTAGATTTAAATATACGCATTCTGGTATTCTGTACTGCCTTAAAATGAACTGTTTACCATGCTTGTCTATTTACAGTTCCATTCCAGGGTTAAGGAACTTGCTATATAGTAAGGAGCATTTCTGCATAGAGTTGATGTATGGGTTTCTGTTAGTGTAGAGAGTTTATATGTTGTATTTATTGATGCAGTGACCGATTGAGTTAAGTAACAGCCTAAAAGTCCTCCTGAACCCATGTGACTATTTTAATAGTTGATTCACTATTACATGGTGCCTTCTGTGGGCCTAAAGTTCAGCCAGCAGTGTTTTTTGGCTTTGCTCTGCAGGGACTGATAAGATTCCTAAATTCCACTTCTGCTTTGGTAGTTGCTCATTCTACCCATCCCATGTTTTTCTCTGTCAGTCTTGAGGATTGAACCACTGGCTCTCGAGATGCAAGCCCAAATCACTAACCATTAGGCTTTGACTGCCCCCAATAAATTTGGTTATATTTTAAAAATATGGTTAAACTCTAAAATCTTTTCAGAAAAAGTAAGTGTTTTGTGTTAATTAACACATCACAGTTTTTTTTTAGAAATGTTTATGACTGAATTTTACAAAATATCCTGTTTTCAATACTTGTTTCCACCTTTGCTGTTGTTGATTTTAGCACTGGCACTTGTGACATTGCTGTCTGACCCAGACATTTTGAATCGTCTGTTGGTTTGTCAGCTGGATAAAGTGTCCTGTGAGAGCCCATTGGAAGAAAGACGTGATTCAAATAAAGAAGACACTTCTACATCTATGGAGAATATGAAAGTGTGAGTGACACTGGTGCATCTGCTTCCACAAAGTAGAAACTAGTATTAGTTAGACATTCTACTAATTGGTTTTGCTATATTGCATGAATCATATTCCACAGGCTGAAAGAAGAGGCGGGGGAAAGCCCATCTGAAGAAATGAAAGCAAAAAAGAAAGGTGTGTTTCTGTTTTCACCTTGCTTTATTATACAGATAGTAATATAAGGGTATAATGGATTCATTGAGAGTTTGGATTTTATTGTTTTCATCTGTTTGTACACCTTGAAATTAAATTCCATTGTTGTTTGTCTCTGTGCAGGCAGTACAGTGAAAGAAAAGTTCTCCAAGTTATTTAAGCCAAAGAAAGGCAAGAAAACTAAGATAAAGAAGAAGGAGAAAGAGCTAATGCTGAAGGTTTCATTATTACGTAGGTCTGCTGTAATAGAGACTGATGGTGCAAGCAGCTGCGAGGACTCTAATGATGACAGTGTGAGAAAATAAAACCGTATTTGTAAGCAAATATATATTGATTGCAGAGCTACTCATGTTGAATGCGATATTTCTCTTTACTGTTAGGAGGACAGTGATGTGGGGAGTTACACAAGTAGCCTCCAGGAGGATATGATGGAGTTTAAACTGTCCTATCAGATGTGGTTGGCTGGGAAGTGGGCTGTTACTGTCCCTAATGTGAGACATTCATTAATTTATTCATTCATTCATTTAGTGAGTCAGTCACAGGTTTCTGTGCTCTAATTTACCTGACAAATTAAATAGATAATGAAAGTAATGAGTTAATTAACAGTGTATTTCTAAGCTGAAGTGGGGGTTCTATAGGACCATAGTTGAAAACATTTGGCATTGGTGCATTGGTGTGTCAGTGTGTCACTGGAGATGACTGCACATTTGCTTATAGAGAATCCGAATTCAAAAGAGCTCAATCTGGCAATAGTGGAACACTGCTCATGGCTTATGACACACCACACAGTAATTATTGTCTATGCATAATATGCACCTAATCTCTATTTACCAAAACTGTAACATAATGTAATGTTGACACATTTCTCTGGAAAACCTCTTTACTCTGAACACATTTCGGCTTCATTATCTTCTGTTACACGTTTTGTGTCAATGTGTTGTATTACTTTCTTGACTGAATATAAAAGTTCTCTTAGGTTTATATAGAAGATGAAAAGTTGTGCTTCACAGTTCACTTGGAGGAAATCAGCAACTCTGAGAATCTTCAGTGGGATGTAAAAAAGACCCAGACAGAAATAGTCAACTTTTACAATCGTTGCAAGGTAAGATGTGGATGTAATTTTTTCCTTTAATATTATGCTATACTGAGTTGGAACACAATATTAAATGTGTCAACAGGACTTTTTTCATCTGCCATGCATATCAATACTGCTGGAGAATACAGAAACCAACCTTAGTGAGGACTTCAAAAAGGAAGCCATTGCAACTTTTGAGCATTACTTAAAAGTAAGCATTACATTTTATGAGAAAGTAATGATTGTATCAATAAGTCCATGATCAATTAGCAATAATTGCAATGCAAACAATTTTATGTACATTGATCATTTTAGGTGCTGGTGACAGATGCAGAATTAGGCTACAGTCAGCTTGTGTTCAAGTTCCTCTGCCCACTGCACAAGTTAATGAGGGAAGAGGAACATGTTGGAGGAGTGTGGGTTCTTTTGGGTGGAATTGCCTCCTTTCTCACACCCGGTCAAGATGATGATGAGGCATGTACATGAGGCAATTGTGTTATTAAACTTTACCTTTAAGTTAGGAGAGAGATTAAACCACACAGTTAATATCAAAGGCTTGAACAAAAAATTCTCTTGATATTTCAGATCTAGATGCTGTTGTTCAGCTTAGAAACACTGGAATCAAGAACTTCTTCTAGTTCTACTAAATTATTTGGCAAAACACCTGACTATTTACACATTATACTTTATTTACACTTTGTGTTTATTACTGATATTTCAGAAGAGGGTAATTTCATCATGAGCTATTATTTCAATGCAATTTTAAACTGCTAAATTGTTACAATGCTTTTAGACCCTAATTCTGGGTCAGGACTATCTGTAGACCCCTGCCCCCCAGAGTTCGCATATGTATGTCCTGGTGATCTAAACTGTGATGCTTGATCTTCTTCTCAGCTTAGCCATCTTAAAGGGGAGGAAAAGCCTGATGAACAAGTGGATATATACAGTCTATCAGAGGGCACACCTCAGCATGATGAACTGGATTCGGCCCAGCTAATGTGTATGGAAACATTACAAAGACAATATAAGGAAACCAAGAGAGAGTTGTCTGTCACAGACTCTGGATATTCACATACATCTGACCACACTAATGATTACCCAATTGAAAACCAATACACAGTATTTCCTGACCATCCATTTGATGATTCTGACCATGTATATACAAGTGGAAGTAGAAGTGGAAGTGTTGGTGAAAATTTGGCACACTTTGCAGCCAGGACAAAAGTAATTCCCAAAATACAGCCAGCGCTCTATAGCTCATTTGACAGTGATGGGGAAAACACAGAGCACTATGAAACTGATGGCGTTTTAGACTGCCACCTCAATGAAAACATGAAAAAGAAGGAACACCTTCTTTGCAGAAAGTCATCAGGAACAGACAAGTTCAAGGGGAAGGAGAAAGGATTCAGTATCAAAGAAGAGATGCGGAATTTGCCACAAGAACACAAAAAAATCACCAACCCACCCAACTGGGGAAAACATGATGTTCATACAGTGGTGTTTGAATTTCTGAAGGAAATTTCTGGTGGGTTATGAATTTGTCTCTAAATAAAACTTCTTTATGATCTATCCATCAATGAAAAAAGACCACCATCTGTATGAGTACATAGTACCTGGATGATAGTGGTGTGGTAGTGTGAGTGCAGTTGTTATGTATCAGGCACTGTGTACAATTAAAGATTATAGCACAGCCTTTTCCAGTCAGAGTAAATCATTTGTACTCTTATTATCCAGCCTAATGGATAGAGATTAGCCATGGCCCTAGATTGCACAGTGTTCTGGAACATCTCTAATGAAGGGGAAATGTTTAAGTAGACCAAACTAAATACTAAATGTTCAAATAGAATATTTGTTTTCTCTTTCTTTTCACAGGAAATTCTCGGATCCTTAAAATCATTAAGACCGCTCTAAAACCATTTATGCATTTGGTAACAAAGTAAGTTTTAAGATTTTCTCTTTTCTTTATTGTAATATACAGCCCTCCTTAACTACTCAAAATAACTTTGTTGTTCTTGCTGTATAATTGCAGCTGGTTTGACCAGTAATGAAGAGGTGAATATTATAAACAGATGCAGTACAGTACAGATAATAAATCATAAGTAAAAGGTCATAAATCACAAATCAAAAGTACAGACAGCTACATTTGATTTCTAAGCATGTAAACCAGGGATGCCCAATACGTCGATCACGATCTACTGGTTAATTGAAAAGTCAATCGCGGAGCCCTGCCTTTCAAAATAAACTGCACACATGAGATAGCACAACATAAAAATTAGTTAAACGTGAACCACAAAATACATCACAGTACAGATAGTGTGGGTAGATTGCATGTCATTAAAAAGGGATGTTAGCCTATCATCCATCCCCACTGGCAGTTGGCATTTGATTGACATACAGTACAGCCAGTCTGAGATCTCATCTTTTGTAATAAGCGTTGACGCACATGCTCCCTCAATCACTTGAGCTAATGCAAAACTCCAGCCAACGAGTCACCTCATTAGTGTCTTCCAATTTTTTACTTTTAAAGAAAGGGTCTAAAATCTAAAGTCTAAAATTTCCCCCAAGGTTTCTTCCTACAGCTTCAAAAGTGTTTCCTTGCCTCTGTTGCCCTTGACTTGCTCAGTAAATGCTTGGATTTTGTAAAGTTGCTTTGTGACAACATCTGTTGTGAACATTGCTATAAAAATACATTTTGTATAGCAAATTTTGAGTTGTTTAACTAGGTTTTCTTTATATGTTTTCAGGACTTGTTTAAAAATCTGATGTTATGACTCTGTTCTACCGCTCACTGACTATGTTTCAGCCACATTTACTATACTTTAGTTTACAGCTGTAGACTGTACTTCATCTCTTTCTCGTTGTCTTTTATTAGCCACCTTTACTCTATTTATCAGTGGTCATGATGCCCAAAGAACTAAGCATGTATTCTTTGGGTGCTGGATTAATTTTCAGCTCCTCGGTTACACTGATTTCACAGGTGGGCTGAGAAATGTCTACCAACTAAAAATATCTAGCCTTTCAGGCAAAAAGTGACCAGCATAGGATGGCTAACACAAAGTATGCAGCATCAGATGAATGATGATCAGTAACCAGTAACTTCAATTCTGCAAAACGTACACCAAAAGATGTATACTGTTACAATGGCTAAACAACTTCATTGTTTCAAAAGACCTGGGGTCTAAAAATGTTTAAAAAAATTTGTACTAAAATTGTACATGTGCAAAGAAAATGTCAGATTTATGAAAATGTGCGTATGCACACCTGTGAGCAACATACGCTTTGTAAATCGCATTCTACCTGGGATTGTTTGCCTGTGATTTGCAGCATACTCATTGGTGTTGTTTGGAGATTACAGGACTAATATAATCTTTTTATAATCATATAATTCCGTTACAGTGTCATACTGTGACGCTCTGATCTATATTATTTTTTTTACGGAAGGCGGCCTCTTCTGACTGCAGGGAAAAAAAGTTAAAAAACATTTTCTCCCACAACGGGAAGTTTAACATCTAAAGGTGTGTCTGGTGTAGCCGATGGCAATGCATTTTTACTGACAGCCCATGTTTTGGGGGCAAGGGGAGGTCCCTTCCCCCAACAGCATGAGTGCACAAGCTTAAATATAAATTAAAATTTGCATTTACCATGTATGGTTGAACGAGGGCATGTAGGGGGTGGAGTTTGTGGCAAATCCGCATGCGAACAATCTCAGGTAGAGTGGGATTTATAAAGCGTATTTTGCTTGCAGGTGTGTGTGCACACATTTTCATAAATCTAACATTTTCTTTGCGTTTGTCATTTTTGCCTTTTGAGCACACATGCACTTTTAGTAGGAGTTGTACCCTTCTCTTTGCCTACAGTATCTCACAAAAGTGAGTACACCTTTACATTTTTGTAAATATTTGATCTTTTCTTGGTACAACATTGAAGATATGACACTTTTATACAATATAGTCAGTGTACAGTTTGTATAACCGTGTACATTCACCGTCCTCTCAAAATAACTTGACACACACCATTAATGTTTTAATCACTGTCAATAAAATTGAATACACCCCTAAATGAAAATGCGCACATTTTCCCCTCTTGGTGTCATGTGTGTTAGGGTTTCAAGGTCTCAAATGTGAATGGGGAGCAGATGTGTTAATATTGGTGTTATCATTCTCATACTGGTCTCATACTGAACTCTCTGAGGATCTGAAAAACAGAATTATTGCTCTACATAAAGATGGCCTAGGCTATAAGAAGATTGCCAACACCCTGAAACTGAGCTGCAGCATGGTAGCCGAAATCATTAACAAGACCGATTTCACTCAGAACAGGCCTCGTCATGGTTGAACAAAGAAGTTGAGTGCGTGTGCTCAGTGTTATATCCAGAGGTTATTATAGGATTATCTTCATAATCATATAAATTCCTATACAGTTTCTACTCTGAAGCATTCAGATCCATATGTATTATTTCACAGAAAGCCGCCTTCTCAGGCTGAAAGGAAATAAAGGGTTAATAGAAACCCTTTTTCAAAAAGTGGGAAGGAGTTTAAAGTTGCGTGTAGTCTTGACAGAACTAATTTTTTATCTAAATAATGGTTTTCCACACAAAGAATGAGTCAGAAGAGCCTTTTGATATTAAAAACAGAAGAATATTTACTCACAATTTCAGTTACATTAAACAGATGAACCATCATGTGATACTGAAGTTTTGGCTGAAGAGCTCGTAGAGTTGGGTGAGCGTCTGTTTGGCATGACCGAGTGTCATACCTGGAACGGCTCACACAGGTTCACCCAAATGCTCTGAGCTTTTAGGAGAAAACTTTTTTATTTTGATTAATGACGACATGTCACAAATGTGTGAACCACTGAAGTCATCTCCCAAAGAACCCACCTGGTCCTGTCCATATATGGGCTGTTACATCCTAACATGAGATCATTACAACAGTTGCCTGCCTTTGTCTTTGAAATGTCAATAAACAAGAATGTTTTGACTAAAAAGTCCCTTATGCTTGTACGTGTTAGCTCATGTACTTAGCTTGCTAACGTCAAGCAAAGCTACTGCTTTGGCTAACTTTGCTTTAGCTGCTAGCTCATACTGCTGCTAGCTGCCAAACAAAAGTCTTGTGTGCTCTTCCAGGAGGTTTTAAATGCTGGCTCATCTTAGAGTGTCCGCTCCTCAGTGAGTTTGGACAAGCTGCTCTTAACATCTGAAGGGGTGTCTGGCTATAGCCGAGGACAATGCATTTTTACAGTCAATCTTTTTGGTGCGAGAGGAGGTTCTTTTCTCCAACAACATATGAGATATATAAGAGGTGCTCCGACTATACGTTGCACTGTGCATCAAATTTGTCTGCATAGCTGTCGTCCCATAAGGAAGACTTCTAACAAGCAGACTAAGGACTATAAGACTAGGATTACTAGAACCATGCCCTGTGATCTAAACTTATTTGGTTCAGAAGGTGTCAAGTGTGTATGGCAGCAACCAGTTACGAAGTACAAAGAAAAGTGTGCCTTGTCTACAGTCAATCATGGTGGTGGGAGTGTCATGGTGTGGGGCTGCATGAGTGCTGCTGGCACTGGGGAGCTGCAGTTCATTGATGGAACAATGAATGCCAACATGTACTGTGACATTCTGAAGCAGAGCATGATCCCCCTCACTTCTGAAACTGAGCCGGCAGGACAGAATTCCAACATGACAGCGACTCCAAACACACCACTAAAATGACCACTGCCTTGCTAAAGAAACTGAGGGTGATGGTGTTGAACTGGCCATCTGTGGGGCATCCTCAAAGGGAAAGTGGAGGAGCACAACATCCACCAGCTCTGTGATGTCATCATGGAGGAGTGGAAGAGGATTCCAGTGGCAACCTGTGAAGCTCTAGTTAACTCCATGGCCAAAAGAGTTAATGTAATGCTGGAAAATAATTGTGACCACACAAAACATTGACACTTCGGGCACAATTTGGAAATTTTCACTAAGGGGTGTACTCACTTTTGTTACCAGCAGTTTAGACATGTGGTGGTTTAGTGGCTGTGTGCGGAGTTAGTTTGAAGGGACATATTGTATATGTCCAATGTTCTTTTTGCAGAGCAAAAGCTTTACCATACATGCTTTCAAATCAAGTAAAATGTATGAAGTCTCTTTTTGATTGTAGACCATAGCACTTTCATGTGGGAATCGTGATTAAAATCTAGGTTTTGGCATCATCATTAACTGCTTTTGAGCTGAAATCATTGGGGCAACTGGCCCTGGACAAGGTGTTTGAAATCTACACATCCACTTTTACATACAGGGGGTCATTGACTTACAACAGTGTTCTGTTCCTTATTGTGTGTCGTAAGTCGAATTTCAACTTAAGCGAAACCCTTAGCATCTACTGTGTTTTGCCTTGGGGCCGTTCCTCTGTCAGTTTACCAGAAGGAGACATTCGCCTATCCGAGGCTCAGTATTGCACTTTTCTGAACATTTTATTAAAGGTACTTTCATATTTTTCACACTAAATTTTTTTAAAGTTTGGGGCAGCATCGTAACAAATCTCATCGAGTACTGTAAGTCGAGTACGTCGTAAGTCAAGGACCCCCTGTACACTCATATCCTGTTAGCTCGACCGCCATTATCTTGCCATGGCCTCTTGCCATGAAAAGCTGCAGAACAGATTTCTTTCCATGTAATTTACATTGCCTCTTGCCACAATGCGCAAAGTGGCAATTGTATGCATTTCTCCTTCTATATCTCGCCATAGTTGGGTCCGTGCTAGTGCTTTAGCCTAGAACGTGGTCAGTTGTGCTAATTCTATAGATCGGCTGCTGCTGTTGGTGGGTGGGTGACACTAGCGTACAATTGACATATCACTGATGCATCCTCAGTGTGCTTGATGTCTGGACCATCAATCAACACAGGAAACCCAGCTATTTGACTGAATTAAAAGTTCCTGTTTACTATGATCAAATTTAAAAACTCCTTTTATATGCAATCATGATCCCCATTTCATCTGCTTTTAGTGGAATGTTTCACAATGGGGTTTCAAAATATCCTATACATTTTTACATTCATTCTGTCATTGTCCCAAACTAAGGTCACATGAGAATTTGTTTAGATTTTTAAAAATTACAATCTCATAGGACAGCCATTTCTTTTTACATTTGTCATTAAAATAAAGCTTTGTTTTTACTGCGTGTCCAAACATTTCTGGAAATGGAGTTTGTAACTTTCTGCAAAGTACTTTGTCTATATTAATAAAAATATGACCCAATTTCTATTCCGTCAGTGGAATGGCAGCTGGAATGCCTGTAGAAAGAGTAATGTTGATGTGCAATGAACAAAAATTTAGATTCTAATTGTGGTGACCGTGTATTTTCATAAAGCTGGGAAAAAACTATAGAACTTATCTAGGATTGTTTTTCAACTTTATTCCAAGGAATAAACTGAACCCACTGACTCACACTGTTTCAGACATTCTCTACCCCCAACACAACAAATCCTGTTAATAAAGAGCTTGATAATAAGCTGATGTGCTAGATTAATTGTACTGGGGAAAAGTAACTGTAAACCAGTGCTGTGTAGTATGTACAGAGTTTCTGCATACAGTAGTATTAAAAAGTCAACAATTTTAAAATGTCTTAAAATATCTTAAAACTGTGATTTTATGCACTAAGTCTTACAAAGACTACGTTTAGGTCTTATACGTCAACGTGTACGTTTTAACGTTTTATTAATTTATTTATGGTAGCTCAAATTTCTTTAATGGCATGGTGTATATTGTTTCCTTGTTGTAGCTCATTCTTTCAACTGTCCAGGTGTAACGTGCTGTAATACACAAAAAAAAGAGGCCAAGGCAAGACTGATTTCTCTCTATAGACTTAAGGTGTATTGTAATGTTTTCTCTGGACAAAATGAATACACTTTGTTAGAAACTTTTCTACTTTTTAACCAGTGTAGATGTGAAAATGGCATTAAAAAGTGTTCATGAGCATCAAAGCACTGTTTTTCCTCCTTATTCAACAATACTGTGCCTTTTGCTCCTTAGGAAAGTAAATACCTTTTTGAAATCGATGAATCCTTCAGAAGCACAGGTAGCTAAACACATTGACAAGCTGCGTGAGTGCCTGTGGCCAGAGGGGGCTGTGCCCAAGGAACCATCTCAAAGCAGTGAGGAGAAGAACGAGACCAAGGAGAAAGCTATGCACCTAGTTTCTTCCAAGCGTATGTATTATGTTATTTCTTGCTCTGCTGCAGATATGCCATGACTTTAAAGATTCTTGATATAGCATGTTGTGATAGTTGCAGGCTATCCTATCCTCAACAAAACAGATGTGGAGATCATGTTTAAGATTTTGCAAGACGCAGAGGAAAATAAGAAGCTAGTTTATGTGAGTGCAGTTTTTTAACAAATGTAAAACGTTTGTACTTGCAACATTTTATCACTCTGTAACCTGTCTCTCTGTGTTATTCTAGATGTTGCTCTCTTATCTCCTGAAAGAGCTCCTGCCTGGAGAGGACAATTTGAGATGTCCAAGCTAAACAGCAAGGACACTTGTTTAATGTCAATAGGTAGTTTTGACTGAAGTATGTTGAAAGCCTAATGAACTTTCTGAATGAAACCCTGCTCTAAGACTGTAAAGAAACAAACAGGAATTATTTCTGACCAACTTATGTTTAAGGTTGTTTTGCAAAATACACTATGTTGCCAAAAGTATTCACTCGCCCATCTAAATAAATCTAAATAAATAAAAATTCAGGCGTTCCAATCACTTCCATGGCCACAGGTGTAAATCAATTCCTGTTCCAACATGACTGAACATCAGTGCAAAAAGCAAGGTCCGTAAACACATGGATGAGCAAGTTTGGTGTGGAAGAACTTGACTGGCCTGTACAGAATCCTGACTTCAACCTGACAGACCACCTTTGGGATGAATTAGAGCAGGCCTTCTCATCCAACATAAGTGTCTGACCTCACAAATGTGCTCCTAGAAAAATGGTCAAAAAATCCCGAAAACACACTCCTAAACCCTGTGGAAAGTAATTTAATTTTTATAAATATGACACCAGATCTTCAATATAAGATTTTGAACTAACCTTTGTATGAACGTATTGGAAAGTATTGGAGTTAGGTGCTATGAATCCTTACTTTTTACTTGTTGTATGAAAATTGTAAATCCACTCTTCCATTATTGCCATGTTCAAGTACTCTTTAAGAGTGTAACTTTCTGATATGAAATCTATGGCTTTTGTTTTTAATATGTGTGATCTCCATATCCCTGAAGTTTTCCCATTCTTTGTTATGAATGATATAACATACCTCCAAACACCAGAGATAGACAGTAATGAAGTACATTTACTTGAGTACTGTACTTAAGTACAGTTTTTGAGGATCTGCACTTCACTTGAGTAGTCTTTTTACTTTTACTTCACTACATCTGAACGACAAAACTCTACTTTTCACTTCACTACATTTTTATAAAGGTTTTTGTTACTCGTTACCTTTATTTCTGAAAGTGGGTTAGAAGTGGATTAGTTATTTAGCAGATGACAGTCTATCAGAAATCATCAGTGGTGTTATATCATGCCTGTTCGCTGTAACACTGCAACACCAGCATTCATGGTCATATTTATAGTTTAAGTTTATAGAAAGGTAAAAAAAAAAAAATCATATTGTTTTAATTGTGTGCCATGTTTGTCTAAAATAAACTTTATTACAGCTTTACAAAACTCGCTGTCTAATCTAAGGAGGCATATCGAGATATGTAAACGGTTTATTAACTACAATTGAAAGTTTGCAATGAAGTTGTATGAGCTTTTCGATATCAATAATAAGTAATATTACTGTTATTGTGTGCAGTATGGCCAGTGAAATCACCTTCTGTGGATTTGCTCACCCAGTCTGCTGCTAGGCTTGTCTGCTAGCTTTAACGCTTAATGAAAGCATGTACTGTAATGAGAGCTTCTCCAACACGAATAGTGTTTACTGAAGTCTTAATGCATTAGATTGTTAGTGTTATAGCAATAAATCAACAATGCTGTGAAAGATGTACTTTTAATACTTAAGTATTTTTGTAAGCAAGTACTTTAAGTGAAATGTGACTGTATGACTCACTTGTAAAGGAGTAACATTTGACTGGTAGTATCTGTACTTTCACTTAAATAATGAAGTTACACACACACCGCAGCCCAGCAGTTTTCATTCAATAAAAGCTTGTTAATTAGCTGGAGGAGCTGAGACGTTGGTTTTTCGATGTAATATTTGAGCCAGCGTCCCCCGCCTCTTTCGGTGAAATGGTATCGTCCAGGCCCGAGCGGCCGCCCCACTTCAGATAACCGGAGAAACCACCGTGCCCAGCAAATACGTTAAACAGGACACTTTACTCACCACAGACACCAAAGCAGCCCGAGAAACTTACCTTAACATATTTCTGTCTGATTCTAAATAAGTAAGACCAGTACCTTATGATTAAGTTTTTGTTTTCGAGTTAAACAAGATGTCAACCCCAGCACGACGGCGTTTGATGAGAGATTTTAAACGGTAAGCGATGTTAGGCCGCTCAGTTGTTTTGAGGGGACCGGCTAAAAAGCTAGCAGTGTAGCTAAGTCTGCTAACATGGCGACTTTTAAGGAAACTAGTATGAAATAATCAGGAAACTAGTATGAAATAATCATCATTCTAAAGATATCTTGTTACCTACTGAATGTTTTACAGTAAATGTAAATGTCGTGCGAATGTAAAAAAAAAAAATAAGTTTTCCGGCTTTTTAGACTTCAAGAGGATCCTCCGGCAGGAGTTAGCGGAGCCCCATCAGAAAACAATATCATGGTCTGGAATGCCGTAATTTTTGGGTAAATATCATGGATTATTTTCCGCTTAGATGTTCCAATGTTTATTCCTTTCGTTTTTTTGCTACAAGTTGACACATAACTGCTATTAGTCAAGTGGCTGACTTTACCTGTCACCTGAGAATTCATGAGATGAATCAATGTATATAAATAAAAACTTCCTTAGCTGCCGTAGTTTAATGTTTCACAAGAATCAGCTGTTATTATTGTTTTTAACTCCGTGTGTGTGACCCACACTCTTAGTTAATGTGTGTTCCAGTACACATCTACCTAATAATATAATAGGAATGATGATCAATGTTTGTCTGTAGTGTCATTTAGCTTTTCAACCATATCTTTCTGAGATTATTTAAAATAAAGTGACGTAATTCTCCATTTTCTTGTCTTTAGCCCAGAAGGAACACCTTTTGAAGATGGTAAGTTTTCAAAGGCAGTACAGCTGTTTATATAGTTTGTTTGGCTTTGATTTGGGGAATAAGTTTTTTTTTTTTTTCTCTTTCTGTTGTATTGTCAGTTATGACGGCAAGCAGTTCTGTGGTGGTTCAGTTGTTTATTTTAGTTTTGTTCGAAATGGCTTCTGGATACTTATTGAGGCGTTGCAGTCATTTACATTTGGATAAATTGCTGTATTGCCTATTGGATTATTTTGAGAATTTTTGGTTTGTTGGAGAGGTTATGTCTCCAGTCCAATTGCTAGAGAAATTAAGTACCAATGTGTGCTTTATTGCAAATACACGAACAGTGTTAAGAATAATATTAATTTAAGGCCAGTTAGTTTTTTGCCTGAACAGAAAGGGTCCAGTTGTATTTAATGACTTTTAATCTGTTGCTTGGGTGAACTTAGAATACGATTTGCTAGTTTGAGGCATGTCTGTTAATTTAGGTCCAAAGGGGGATTTTATATCTGGCCCTGTTGTAATGTCATGTAATGTGATCCTTTTTTCACATTAGGACTTAAAGGTTTGCTATGAGTTTTAGTAAAAGAGCGTAGACATGATTGATGCCATTGTTCTGTTGGGGGTTTAAAGCCAATTTATACAAATTTTATCTTTGAGTCTCTTACCTTGAGTATTAAAACAGTTGCCAAAAGTAATTTTCCCCATGTTTTGGTGGAACACAGTCATCTTAGTACAATTTAATTGTTTTACTAGTTGCACTTAAGTATCATGATGCATATTTGTATGGATGTTTCATGCTTTGATAGATATTCATTAATTTAGCAATATTAGCAAAAAAGAATTTACCAAATAATAATGGTGCTGAATTTATATGATATTAAAGCAGTTTCAGTTGTGTATTGGGGTCATTTTGACTGAATATAATGCGATACGGAAAAAAAAAACATGCATACATTATTTTTGTCAATTTGGTAAAACAGACTCTCTCATGCCTTTTTCATATGGGTGAGCCATTGGTGAGGTTCTTTGATTACATGCCCTTCTGCTTCAATTACTTGTACTGGTATAGGCATTTGTATTGCCTGGACACTAAAGCCAAGTTGGCTGATTAATTAAAAAGTCAGTTGTAAATACTGTGAATATTATTTGTGACTGACAAAAGGAAATCTTTCTTCCTATTCTGAAAATGACATTATGCCGTATACTGTATAATGGCATTTCTCATTCAAGCTGACATACTGTAAGCCATCAATGAGAGTTTTCTATTTTCTTTGTTTTTTTTTTCCCCAGGCACTTTTAAACTCACAATAGAATTTACAGAGGAATACCCAAACAAACCTCCCACGGTCCGGTTTGTATCCAAGATGTTTCACCCTAATGGTAAGTTTGACAGCTTTGCAGTGATTTACCAGCTGGTTGGACAGTGGAGGCCTAGTGGTTAGGACTTTGCCCCTGGAATCAGAAGGTTGCAGGTTCAAGTCCCAGCCCGGGCACCACTGATGTTCATTTGAGCAATGTACCATCCCCCTTCACTGCTCCCCTTGCGCTGTTGATAGCTGCCTGCTGCTCCACGTGATGGGTTAAATGCAGAGGACACATTTCTTTGTGGTACACTTTGTGTTCACAATGAGTCATTTTAAATTTTTTTTCTTTTCAAGTTTATCTCATTAATATGTATGACATGCCTCACAGTTCTTTTGTTATTGTCTTTAAAATACAAGACTGACACAAGCTTGCAGCATGGGTAGGCTGTTGCACATGAGACTGAACTTAAAAGAATGGCTTTCTGTATCATGTTCAGTTTATGCAGATGGTAGTATATGCTTGGACATTCTTCAGAACCGGTGGAGTCCAACATATGATGTTTCTTCTATTTTAACCTCTATACAGGTATGTACAATAAACACATTTTTTATATTTGGATGTTCATGAAGTCTTATGTAATGAGAATAAGAATTTACATATTTTTCTATTACTAGTCTTTACTGGATGAACCAAACCCAAACAGTCCTGCCAACAGTCAGGCAGCTCAGCTGTACCAGGAGAACAAACGAGAGTATGAGAAGCGTGTGTCTGCCATCGTAGAACAGAGCTGGCGTGACTGTTGACATCTGCCCCCCACCAACCCCCAACAGTTCCAAGTTTGACCAGGCTTTAGCCTTCAAGAGGAAAACCATCACACATAGTATAGAAATTATATACACATCATTGTTTGAATCCTCCTCTTACTCTGTAGAGTTGTCTGTTTTGTAGCTGTTTCAAAGTTGAGAGTGCTGTTCTGTTGTGATCTCCCTCTTCATGCTGAATCGTACTATTGGACATTTCTTAATTCAACACAATGTAACTTGCCAACTTAAGGTTACTCAATATGACTTATCTTTGATTTATCCTTACGTCTGTGTCCTTGCAGGGGTTGGTTATGAACATTTGCTGTTTGGTTTGCTTTTATAGTGTGGGCTGTTTGCATTTATGACACAGGTGGTTGCTAGTGTGAATCCAGTTTCATGGAACATCGCTACATGAATGGTGCTGTTGATTTAATTTTGTATGTCATAAAAAAAATTGATCTGCCCCTGCCTACTTTCCCCCCAGGTAAACTCAAATGCCATGAAATTAAGTGATACTACAGGAAGCAGTCTGATGAATACGTTCCCATTATGACTTTTTTTTTTTAAACTAGAGACTTTACTACACTGTCTGAAATAAGCTAAGACTATTATTTGAAACAAAAGTTGATCATTTTAGCGCTTTTTAAAATCTTAGAACTGTTTTTGAACTTAATTTGAAAACAATTTAATACTTGTTTTGATCCAAGTTGAGATGGTGTGTTACTGAAAGGAGTGTTATGAATTTCCTATTAATTTCACAATACCCTGTCATAAACCTTGGAATGTAACAAACTAGTACTTCTATACTTGCACACTGTGCATCTTCAATCTTTTCTTTGTATTGTTCAATTTATTTGCATGACAATTTTTCTGGTTACATGTGGACTGCTTATCTGACTGCGTGGGCATGGTGAGGTTTTGTTTGTTCTAATGCAATGTCCATTTTAATTTGGGTCAATATTTTTTCAAATGCACAAGTGTCAGATTTGCACTAGTAATTCATGTAAGAAACATTTTCTCACTTCTTGTAAATAAACAGTAAAATAAACCCAAGTGTTTTTCTTAAGCAGAACGTGCAATGTTGAGTGCTTTCACTCAACAGATGACCATAGAACCATGGACAGACTGAAAGTGTTTTAATATGTGTGCCAAAACAAGCAGACAATCAGTATTCACAAAAATAGACCAAAGTAGAGCAAATCACAAGAACGGCTGCTGAGGCATTTATGAAGGGAAGACAGTTCACTTAACTAGCTTCCAAAGACACCTTGGACCTTCTTAAGTAGTACTAACAATAGTTATTGACCATAATGTGGCAAGTTTGTGTTTACATATTTTTAAATAATTTAAATGTTAAACTTACTGCATATGGAGAGGGTATGAATATACTGTCCTTTGTGAAAATGGAATGTTGAGAGGAGCACATGCTGATCACTACTAATGTCCATAAAAATCACAGGATACAAGGTATGACAAACCTCCGTTAGTAAGGTAGCTCGTTTACATCATGGTGCCTTGAGTTAACCTAGCGCAAACTCTACAGTAGACAAAATCTATGGCATTACATGAAAGGGAAAAACATGGCCATCCATCGAAAATCATTGTTCTCTCAAGAAAGTCAGAAGCCAAAGGTGTTATATGACACTTTGAAAAATATGTTTTACACTCTTTTAAAGCAAATAAAGTACAACTGCTTTACTCATAGTAAATGGTAATCTGTAGAATGTCCTAGTTCTGGTTCCAGAGTACCTCTTCATTTCTTGTGTTGTCTACTGTGTTCTAACACACCCACTTGAAGTTCATCAAGGGCTTTTAGACGTGTTGGGAGCAGGGAAGCCACAAAAGTGTACAGTGCATTGGTACTCCAGAAACAGGACTGGGGAAAACATTAATCCAAGTTCTTCTGAGGTCTGCCATTTCCAGTCAGTGAGACGCCTGAGGTTTCACAAGCTCATAACGTCCCACCTGCCCCTCCTGCAACAGCTGCCCAATTAGCTGCTCCTTTTGCACTCTCCGGCTAACAACGAGAAACCGCTGTCTTCCTTGCCCATAGGACTTGCTCCGTAGCCCATATTTTTGGGAGACCTGATGAATCTGCTTGCGCTCATCGTTATTGAGCTCCGTGGAGAAGCGCAGGTCATCTTGCCGTTCTGAGCAAGCATAATGACGTATGATTTCCTCAATATCACGCTTGCTTAGCTGATTCCCACGCCTATCCATATCCATACCAAGTCCTTCCCTGGAAAACTGTTCCTTTACCATGATTGGCTCTGCTATGCCCTCTCCCTCTCGACCCAAGCCACCACCTGTCCAGCCCATCTTGCGGAGCAACTGGTTGCCGATATTATCTTCTTTGATTTCCTGTCGCATGGACTCCTCACCAGAGCGTGCTATGATTTGATTTCGAGAAATGGCATCCACATGTCCCTCCTTCCTGAGGTTAGACTTCACCACTGCTTGCGTCCGTTTCAGTGTTGCAATTGCCTCCACTGCTGCTATATGTTTAACAGTCTTCTTGGGACCAATGCCTGCGGCTACAAACTGACCTTCTATATAAACTTCACACCTCCAGCGATGGTCAGGTAGCACAGTAAATTTGTAATCAGCAAGCACTTTGTTAAACTGTGCGGTGTCATTAATGATGCAAATGGCATTATCAGAGTTTTCTAAAATAACCAATTCACTAAGCTGCTTCTTTTGGCTGCCATACTGGCTGAAACGGCCAGCAGGCTGGTCAAAGTTGTTCCCTTGAGAAAACTGCTGTTGCTGCTGTTGCTGTTGTTGCTGGTGTGGTTCCTGATGTTGACGAGTGGCCTGATTCATTCTCAGCTTCTTCACTGCCTCCTCAGCTGCAGCATGCTTTGAGCTCTTCTTAGTCCCTCTGGCTTGAGCCACAAATTCATCTTGTAAGTATACACTGCACAGCCAGAGATTGCCGTTTGATATTGGGTCAAACTTGTAGTCAATTTTCATGCGATTGTAGGCAGCAGAATTGTTGAGTATGCAGATGGCATCATGGGCATTCTCCATTAAGACAAACTCTGTCCAATGTTTGCTTTTATCAGGCACATATTGGCCCTTGGTGTTTGGTGGTGGGTTGTCCTCTGGGTTGCGGAGAGGTGGAACTAAAGCTGGGGTTGGGGTGTTTAACTGGCACACCACCATGTCATTGACATATTTACGCTTATACTGACGTTGTATAACACGAATTTCCACTGGCTTCATGAAAAGTTTGACAGCCTGCTCTGAAGCACGGTCCCTTGCACCATTTTTGCTTCCAGAGTACCCAGTTGCAAGGTACACACATGAGCACCTCAGCTCACATGCATAGCCCTCTGAGGGCACTTTCCTGTTCTTAGGCAGATCAGACGGAGGAATATCCTTTAAATTGACATAGATGTACTCTGGGTTGGTTTTACAAGCTTGAATGCTGCGACTGAGAATAAAATTGTAATTTGGACCATCAGGTCCACCCGCAAATGCAGGATCTTGGTAAGTAACTGCTACAGCAGCTGTAACCCTGGCAATTAGCCTCTGCTTTTCTTCCAGCGTTGCTTGTGGAATTGGGATTGGAATAGATGGTGTAGGTAGCAGGCCAGGGCTGCTCCTGCTTGGACTGTCATAAACTCTGGTGAAAGCCCTGCTGGATGAGGGTCTGTCCTGATGCCCAAAGCCCAACCCTTGCCGTCCAGAATCCCAGCCTCCAGACCTACTACCGGCATATCCATCAAACCTACTGGTTTGAGTGGGTGAGCTGGACTGTGTTGCAGTATGTGCCTCATATTTGGCAGTGTAATCCTGCTGTAGTTTTCCCATAAAGTTAGAGGGGGACCCTCTGCTGGCATAGCCAAAACCGCTCTTGTTGCCGAACGACATGTCCTTACCTCTACGTTCAGCCCAAGAATCAAAACCATATGATGAGCCCCTTTCAAATGAAGATGCAGGCAAAGAACCGTAGCCATGGCCACTGCCGTATGACTGGTCTGGTTCCCTCTGCCTCACACTGTTCATCTCTCCACTTTTGCGCTCCTTTTCATTCTCCTTTTCATCAGTACTCCTTAGACAACTGCTGCTGGTTCCACTGACAAACTGTACTGGCTCAAAACGGGGTCTAGAGCCAAATTTTGACACAGGCATTTTCCTCATGGGCTCCTCTCCTAAAACAAACAACAGATAAATACTATAAATGTGCAGTCATGCCTGTGTAGTCATGTGAAATCAGCAAGGCCAAAACATTCACGTTTCCACATAAGAAATTGTCTTAAAAATACACTCCTTTTTAGACATTTTTGGCATATTGAAAGAGAACGCATAGAAGTATCAGCATGAAGAAGTCTTTTTAGACTTACTTCCATCAGACGAATTCGGCCTCTTTTTTGCTTCAGCAATTGAGATTAGTTCATAGGAGGGCATTTCGCCAACATGAATCCCTTCTGCCATCTCAAGCACTCGCTGCATTAGTTGAAGGCCATACCTGCAAAACAGACTTGACATTTAAGCTAAAATGTACTTAGACTGAGTACAGCCTTTCGGTATCTGTGTTGTGAAAACGTTACAAGAATGTTTGTCATAGTAAAAAATGCAGCACTTCCTGACAGAAGTAACGAAGCTGTCGGTGTTCACACTGATACATAAACAGAAAAAGTTAAAAATATGTAATTTGTAATAGATTAAATGGTTGCATTAAAAAAAGTCCTAACCCATGGTTGACCCACACTACTGCCAGGGACAGCAGCTGATCTATGTTACTTAATTCAAACTTCTCGATGTGTTTGTTTATGAATAATTTCCTAGCTAACCGCTGCTTATCGCTTTCCAAGTTTTTGTCTGAATTCATGCAAAAGAAAGATCGCGTTCATCGCATTTTACATCTGAATTGAGCCACTGACGACGCCATTGCCACGACAAGGCCCGAAATAAAGCTTTGGTGGACCGCCCATTCCGGCTGAGGAGAATAAAGCAGTCTGGGAAACATGGTGGGCTGCGCAAAGGTCGGCTAACTTGCTAACATCGAACTTCCGTATGTTTCAGATAGCTAGCCGTCTTCAACCTGCATATACCCTGGAGTAGTCAGCACAAACGAGTCGATTTACGCCTATAGTGTGAGTCTGGCACCAGTAAAGTAGACAACGCACTGTCATACATAAGCCGCCAAACTCACCGGTATGATGCACCACAGTATTCCACAATGCACCCAGGACCGTTTAGGTGTTCATCATGTCCTCCTGATTTAAAATCCAGTCAACCCTCATCAGCACGATCTGAACTCTTGCTAACGTAGTATTAAACATGTTGGTCAAAATTAGTTATTCCAAATGCTAATGTTAATTTGGGTTAAAATTTAGTCAAAGGTTTCCACAAACTGGGTTAAAATTTAGTCAAAAGTTTCCACACAATGCTTCGCTAGCCAGATTCACTGAAAAAGGGCCAATTATTTCTAACAGCACAACTCATTTACCGTTACACATTTATCAGCCAAGCTGACGGATTAATCAAATGAGGTGACGATGCGACAGGAAACCACGGGGCATGCGAGGTGTACTTCGGGATAAATATTAACAGATACAGAATCTACCAGTTCCCTTTACAAGACCCACAGCTCGCTGTCTCAAACCTCACCTAGTACAAAAGACTCGTTTGGTGTGTTATATCCACAGCATACGCATTAAATAACGTACGACTAAACTAGCATGCTGTACGGCATCGTTTAGCCCGCTGCGTTTGTTTATAAATAATTCATCGAGGTCATACACCAACATAAGTAATACGAGCTAACATGCTAATGGGCTAGCGCTTTAATGAATAACGTCGATAGCAAGCTAGCTAAGCTAGGTTGCTAATTTAAGTCGCAGGAGTGCCGCAGTCATAGCGTGTCGAATGTAGTAATTATATAATCGGGGCAGGTTCTATAACTTCATTTACATCCAAATGTTTCCATGTAGCATATGGATAGAATAAAACAGGACGTTGTTAAAATGTATGATCCGAAACCATCTTACCTCGCTAATGGTAACGCTCCGGCTGTTTACGTCCTGGGGAGCGGATGGAGCTCCAATGCGGTCGCTCTGCGCTGTGCTTCACTAGTGCAGCTTCAGTCATCCGAGCTACTGCTAATCCCCAACACACCACAGCCATTCATACAGAACCTGGCAATATATTATTATTAATAACAACAGCAACTATTATTATTGTTGTTGTTGTTGTTAGTTGTATCAATAACCAGAATCACGTCCCTTTTCATTAGTCTTGACTGTGGTTGACACTACAAACTACATGTGTAGAATAAGCAAAACAGTAATACAACAGATTTAAAAGGTCAAATAATGAACACTGAAGACTAAGCAGCACACTCACACAGAACAATGCTGACACCAGTGTTGTGATTTACAGTGGTGTTTGAAAATTTGTGTAATTTGTAAATGTGACTTAAGACTTCTTAATTTGTCTTAAAACATCTGTTTGTTAAGCAATTTCTAAAAGTAGATCAAATCTAGTTAACCAAATTACACAAATTATTATATTTGGTCACATATTTATTGAAAACAAGATCCAATAATACACTGCTCAAAAAAATAAAGGGAACACCAAAATAAGACTTCTTAGATCTGAATGAATGAAATACTCTTATTAAATGCTTTGTTCTTTACATAGTTGAATGTGCAGACAACAAAATCACACAAAAACTATCCATGAAAATCAAATTGATCAACCCATGGAGGTCTGGATTTGGAGTCAGAAAGTTAAAGTGGAAAAATACAACCCAGGCTGATCCAGCTTTGATGTAATGTCCTTAAAACAAGTCAAAATGAGGCTCAGTAGTGTGTATGACCTCCCTTCAATGCCTGGGCATACTCCTGATGAGGTGAACTGCTGACACACTCCAGCCACATGAGGTCTAGCATCGTCTTGCATTAGGAGGAACCCAGGGCCAATCACACCAGCATATGGTCTCACAAGGGGTCTGAGGATCTCATTTCAGTTCCTAATTGCAGTCAGGCTACCTCTGAGAGAGGGCACATGAGCACATGGAGGGCTGTGCAAGAAATGCCACCCCACACCATCGTGCTGGAGGATGTTGCAGGCAGCAGAACATTCTCCACTGTGTCTCCAAACTCTGCCACATCTGTCACATGTGTTCAGTGTGAACCTGCTTTCATCTGTGAAGAGCACACTGCCATTGGTGAATTTGCCAATCTTGGTTTTCTCTGTCAAATGCCAAACATCCTTCATGGTGTTGGGCTATAAGCACAACCCCCACCTGTGGACGTTGGGCCCTCATACCACCCTCATGGAATCTGTTTCTGATCTTTTGAGCAGACACAAACACATTTGTCATTTTCAATTTAGTTCTCCCTTAGTTATTTATATGTTGATAAAGAAAATGTTATGTTGTCATTTGGCTTTTTGTTGGACATTAACTGCATTACAGAATTAGTTAACATGTTATTTTATTCAGAATGAATTTAAAACATCTGGGTGGTTTGTGATTTGGATCATGAAATGGGGGCTGAGACGTTGTCCCCACCAATTTCAAAAGCAAGCATACACTTTTGGTATGACCCCATTGTTATTGTTATGATTTTTCTTTTAAAATAATTAAACGTTGTCAGTAGGTAGAACAACCCACTACTCAGGCCTGGGCTATGACATCGACCAGATCGGCCTCAAGAGGGCGCTATAGGGAAGCCAACACATTTGGCAACATTTCCTTGGTCAAACGAAACTCATGTAAGCTCCTACTTAGATTACTCATTTGCATAATATGCTAAACCTGATTTTGGAATTTAGTCAACTAAAATTGTCAACTAATCTGAACTTAATTTGTGTAATCTCTGAGTTACCCTTCAGCAAGGTACTGTCCGACTACAATGCTCCCCAGACGCTGTGTCACACTGCTTCGCAACTGCACCTGAGATGGGTTAAATGCACACGTCACATTTTGTGTGTGATCACAAGAAGTTTGTATTATTGAAGTTAATAAAGCTGCTGCTACCCCTGGAAACATTTGCATCACTCATCACAGCTGGCATGAAGGCAATGCCATTGAAAGGTCCCACTCAAGTGTCAGCTGCTGTTCATGTGAATCCAAAATGGCTACTTACTTCCTATACAGTGCACTAGGAAAATGTTTAATTACTCTCAACCACACAGAGTGGCCTGACTAGCTCTTGCTGTGGGAATTTACCATCCCCCATAGTCGATTATGACCTGTTGTAGATGTGTAAGAGAACAGCCGCCAAACTCCCACATCCCATGGCCGGCCCCTCAAGGTATTGTGGGAATCAAGAGAGATATGTTTGACAGTAAAAGGCTCCCCTCCTGAGCCCCAGCTTGTAAGCAATATTTGACAGAAATGAAACACTTCTAGGACAAGCCCTTCTCCCGCCGCGTTCCCATGCAAAAAGGGAACGAGAGCTCCCTCTGGTAGTCGGTAAAGGTCAAGTTCACCTGAATACTGACGGCTCGGTGGTCACGCTCCCTCCCAGCTGCAGGGCAATGGTACGTCATCAGACAGGACTTCAAGACAAGGTAGGAGCCAGAGTTCTCCGCGAAATCACAGTGTTTGTTATCAGTTTCTGAGCCTGCACCATCCTCACTCCTATACCATGTAAAGTGTTCTGATGAGAAGTTTCATAAATTAAGTGTATTCTTCCATTATTTATTGAATTGGGTCCTAACAGGTTCACTAGTTTAGGTACACTAGTTTACCACCACAGTTACATGTGTCCACAACTTACATTCCCTCTGTCAACTTCTCTTGTGTGTAATTTCTCTTTGCACAAACATTTCATCTACTACATTTGTGCTGCTCTTTAAATAAATGTTATTTACAGTTGTAATTATATTGGTATTGTTTTACCTGCCCTGTGCTAGCTGTATGTGCATTAAAAGATATATATATATTACTTCATAATAAGTGATAATTAATTATTTTACATGTACATAATTCTGTTATAAATGTGTTTTCTGTTTCATGGCAAAGTAGCAGTGCAGTGAAAGTAAAAACCTTGACAGGGGCTCTGGAGAACATGAAGGAGACTCAGGCTAATACACAAAAATCTGTATGAGCAACAACAGGGAGAGGTATTCACACATGCACAGAGGCCTGGTTGTCTTTGTTAATAAGGGTGTTGGTCTTTATTAGTGTTCAGTAGTTGTCTTTACACATGTGTTATGTGCATGTTTGTTTACATGTTTGTTTTCAGTCAGTGACACTAAAAGACACTGTCAACTCTGATGAGACAACGGAAGGCTCTGATAACCCTGCTCCTTCAGAACTGAACAATGATTTAGTGTCCACACATAATGAAATGTAGATCGACAAACAAATAGAATAAACCAAAATGTTTATCAGTATAAACTAAAGGACATGTTTATGTAAAAATATTGTGTCTCTGTGTAAAGCAGTGAGGAGAGAAGCGAGTGAAGGTCTATAAGGAGGTGTACTCTCAGCTCGTGCACATTGAAAAGAACACCCCCTTGATTCAGCGTGTTGCTCTATTTTTGGAACTTCTGGACCAGCTCAGCCCACAAGAAGAAACTGATGAAACGGGACCATTGGGGCAAATCTCAAAACAGACAAGTGTTTCCAACTGTGTGAGTCATCTACAGTTTGGTGAAACATTCATGAAGGGAAGACCAGCCAGTTGTTCATAAATGTGAGGCATAAGAAGTTATATAAAAATTGTTTTTGAAAGTGACCACTGCATACAAGAGCATTGCACATTTTGCAGAATGTAAAAAGGTGTCAGTGTGTGGTTTTAGATGCTGAGTTCAGTAGCTTGATGACCCGGTAGTAAAAACAGAAACTCAGTAAACTTTTGTTTCCTTTATTGTTTTAACAGTAAGAAAGACTATTCATACTTCAGTGAAATACTAACTCAGAATTAGTTCTATTCAAAAAGCAACTTGAGTAAAATTCAGAAAAGAAGCAGGTGAGGCAGGTGTATTTAAATACTAAATACGTATGTAAATATGTAAGTTTAAGTGGTGGTATACATTCACCTTATATGAACAGATGATAAGAAATTTGTTAGCTCTTCTGTGTTGATGTTTTACTGGTCAAAATTAAGTGACCAAATGTAAAGCACTAGAGATACGGTTATTAAGTTCAACAGGAAAAAATATGTTGGAAACAGAAATTTCAATATGTGACCTGTAACTAAACAAAGAGTATATTAATTTCGCGAGGACACAAGGAACTCACTTTATTTGTAGTACAGGTTTAAAATAACCCAAGCACTAGGGGGCGCGTGCGGGGCACGTCTACTTTTACATCTACCGTCCAGTCAGTCACAGGAAACGTTACTGAAAACTGCAGCTAATTGCAAATTTCAGGAAATTGACTTACAGGTGTTTCACGTCTTCACAGACGGCGCTGTCCTGACTTCCAATCATCTTCATGCGATTCTCCGAAACACAACGCTCTGACGTGTAAGGCGGTAGAGCTACAATGACACTAGTAAGATAATGTCCACTCAAACCCCTAAATATATCACTACTATGGATGGCAAACTAGATATATAAGTGCTACACATTTAGCTGTTGTTTTTCTAGACTCCTGCGGCATTAGCACGCTAACGCATTTATTTTAGCTAGCTAACCAGCTAGCTATGCTGCAATGGCATTTCCCCTAGAATTCTCGACCCCAACAAACACGACAAACTAAGATTAAATCTCAGAATGAATACAACCAAACCCAATTTCCCAGATATTTTAACATTCTATTTTATATATTTCCTATTTTATGCCGCCCTGCTTTGGTCTCTGAGCATCCACATTTTCTTGCTGTATTTATTGCTGCACTGTTTTATGTTACTGTTTTTATTGAAGTTATTCACTGTGAGAAGTACGCTGGAGAGTTAACTGTAATTTATTAATGAAAAAGCACAAAGTAACTTGTCATGTAATTTTTTAAGATTCTGAATAAGCTTGTATTCTGTTCTCATGTCACACAAGTGCCTTACACAGAGCACGACTTTGCTTTGACAGTATATCAGTTGTTAGTTTATCTATTTTCAGATCTGTCCATGAAGGTGCCCACTGTTTACACTTCAGCTAAAAAAAAATTTCATTACACTGCATCAGTGGCTGCTGATGGAATTACAAATACATCTGGACTTCTTTTGACCTCTTATTTATGTGTATTTGTTTTTATTAGTGTGTTATTGTTTGACATGTAAACATAAACACAAGATCCATCCATTATCTATACATTATCTTAATTTATTATATATATTACCATTATATATATCATCAGCCATTATCTATATATTACCATCCATTATCTATACATTATCTTAATTTATTATATATATTACCATTATATATATTATCACCCATTATCTATATATTACCATCCATTATCTATACATTATCTTAATTTCATATTTCATTTCAGGTCATGGGGGGATGCTGGAGTAAAGACAACCATACACATACACACACTCATACCTACGGGTAGGTACTATTAATCCCAACATGTTTTCTCTATTACAGTGGCCATACACTAATTTAATTTGGTAAAACATTTTTATTTCTAAACTCTTAGGTTCCATTCAGTTTGAGATGTGCCAGTCAATCTGTACATAGTCCTGTGGCATTGGCAGTTTTGTCTTCAGTCTCCTGCTCATGAGCAGTGACATCCAGGGGAGCGTTAATGTATTCAAGCAGAGCAATGTAAGGATCTCACAGGCTTTTTTGTTCTTTGTTCAGTAAGCTCCTTACTGTCTGGACAGGTCTTTCGTTTTGCCTGTTCTGCTGATGAAATACTGCACTGGGTGTGAAATATACAAAATTCAAAATCTTTCTGTGAAAGTCCAGCGCAGTTTGTAGTTCCCATCCATTATTGACATCCATCATAAACAATATCTTTACATCTGGCATCTCTGCAAACATTTTCTCAACTGTACACAATGGGCAGTGTTTTCTTTCTACAGATTAATCTATATAATATGGATGATGAGTCTGGTTTTTTTTAGTTTCACACTGCGGCCATGCTGTTAACCCAATCTGTGGGCTCAGTCTCAGTCTGCTTCTTTATAAAGTCAAGCTCCTGCATTTGGTAAAATTCTCTTTCCTTCAGTATGATGGGTATTGCCGGTGCTTGAATTATATGGTGCGGTCCTTGTACTCACCCTAGTTTCTGGTTCATTGTTGTACAGACAACAATGGAACATCACTGCTCGTACTGAAATTATTAAACTCATTGTCTCTTCAATCTGCACAGTAAATAAAAAAAAAGCAGTAAAGTAAGATTAGATGAGTAGACCAAAAACACATAAGGGCATTCACTCAGTGTCAGTTCTTTGTTCTATACTTTATAAAAAAATCTTGATCAGGCCTAATTTGGAGGATACATCTCTGCCTAGAACAGGGGTGTCAAACTCCTGTCCTGGAGGCCAGTGTCCTGCACAGTTTGATGATTTCCCTGCTCAGACACACCTGGTTCAACTCACCTGTTAATTACCAGGCTAAGTGAATGTGTTTGAGGAGGGAAACTTCCAAACTGTGCTGGATACCGGCCCCCAGGACCTGAGTTTGACACCCCTGGCCCAAGCTATTTTACCTGGAGCTCCTTTCCATTGTACTCACACAGGAGCATTGATTTACCCTTTAGCGCCCTCGTGTGGCCAGAATAAGTAACTAACTGCACATTTTACCTACAGTGGTTGTTTCTTTTTACTTTTTCCTCCCAAAACCTTTGTGGGACATATTACACTCTGCTCCTGTGACGTGTCCAGAAGCAAGCGTGCAGGTGGTTATTTTGAGCATCTGTGTCCTGACTTTCTTTTCACCTGAAGAGACTGTGTCCAGTAACTTTATGCATGTTTGCCCTCTTTGCCCTTAAATGAAGGCTGCCCATGTTCTTTCATGGAACTTTCACTACAGATGCATTCCTTGAAATCCATATCTTATATAGTTTCATTACACACAGTGAAATTTGTCAAGCCTTTCTTTCTTAGAATTTTCATGATTATGGCATTTATTTTTTAAAGTAGAATATCACATAAGATCAATTTAAAAAACTATATTTTGAACAGAAATGTCAGGCTTCTGAAAATTATGTTCATTCCTATGCTTTCAAAACTTTGTTGAGTCTTCGTTTGCATGAATTGCTGCATCGATGCAATGTTTCATGGAGGTGATCAGCCTGTGGCACTGCTGAGGTGTAATGGAAGCCCAGGTTGCTTTGATAGCAGCCTTCAGGTCATCAGCATTGTTGGGTCTGGTGTCTCTCATCTTCCTCTTGACAATACACCATAGATTCTCTATGGGGTTTAGGTCAGATTAGGTTGCTGGCCAATCAAGCACAGTAACTCCCTGGTCTTTGAACCAGCCTTTGGTAGTTTTTGTCCTTTCTTGCTCCAGACTCTGGGACCTTGATTTCCAAATGATATGCAAAATTTACATTCATCTGAAAAGAGGACTTTGGACACTGAGCAACAGTCAAGTGCTTTTTCTCCTTAGTCCAGGTAAAACACTTCTGACTTTGTCTCTGGTTCAGGAGTGGCTTGACACGAGGAATGCAACATTTGGAGCCCATAGGATTTGTCTGTGTGTAGTGGCATGTGATGTGTTGACTTTTCAGTCCACTCCTTATGAAGCTACCCCAAATTCTTGAATGGATTTTGCTTGGCAATCCTCTCAAAGCTGCAACCACCTTCTTTAGTAATGATCTTTTGTGGCTTACCCTACTTGTGGATGGTGTCAATGACTGTCTTCCGGACATCTGTCTAGTCAACTGTCTTCCCCATAATTGTGTAGCCTCCTGACCCAGATGACACCATTTAAAGGCCCAGGAAACCTTTGCAGATGTTTTGAGTTAATTAGCTGATTAGGATGTGACACCAAGATTGAACTTTTTCATAATATTCTATTTTTCTGAAACAGTAGTTTTGGGTTTTATTATCTGAAAGCCATAATCATTGAAATTCCAAGAAATAAAGGCTTGACATATTTCAATTTGTGTAATGAATCTATATAATATATGGATGTCAAGAAATATTGAACTTTTTTTAGATGTAGCTGTATGTATGTGTATACACTACTCACAAAAAGTTTGGGATATTCAGCTTTCAGATGAAATTTCAGGATGAACCTAAATGTGTATGTTTCAGTTCATCATGTAGCTCAAATTTCATGTCCTCCGTTTCATAATTTTATTTATTAAGGCAAAAAGGCTGTCCAAACCTACTTGGTGCTATGTGAACAAGTAATTGTCCCCTATGTCTAATAAATTGTTTTGCCACACTTGATACCAAAAACTGCAATCAAGCATTTTCACTAACTGGCAATGAATCTTGCACATCGCTGTGGTGGATTTTTGGCCCACTCTTCTTTGCAGAGTTGTTTTAATTCAGAAACCGTGGGGGGTGTAGTAAGGAAGCCTCCATCTCCCCAGCCACCTCCTCCAGCTCATCTCGGGGGGATGCCGAGGCGTTCCCAGGCCAACCCAGAGATATATTCCCTCCAGCATATCCTGGGTCTAGCTCGTGGCCTTCTCATAGTGGAACATGCCTGGAACACCCTCCTAGGAAGGCGCCCAGCAGCGGCTGTCCTGGATGACTGAACTTCTCACCCTGTCTCTAAGGGAAAGTCCAGCCATCCTGTGGAGAAAACTAATTTCAGCCACTTGAGTCCGTGATCTTGCTCTTTCAGTCACTACCAAAAACTTGTGGCCATAGGTGAGGGTAGGAACATAGATTGACTGGTAAATTGAACTGGGGCCCTGCCTCCTTTGAGCTTTTTAACTACCTCTGTGACCTCGGCCCCTGAAATGGACGGCCCTCCCCCGAAGTGCTCCTTCTCTGTTTCCTCTAGGGAAGACATGCTGTGGGATTGAGAAGATCCTCAAAGTATTCCATCCACCAATCAATTACATGTACAGTGGAAGTCATCAGGGCCCCATCTCCATTGTACACAGGGTTGGTGGAGCATCGCTTTCCTCTCCTGAGGCGCTTCATGGTTTGCCGGAACCTTCTTGTGGCCAACTGAAAATCATTTTCCATGGCCTCCCCGAACTCCTCCCAAGTTTTTGCCTCAGTGACTTAAGCTGCCACACACTTGGCCCGTCGGTACCCCTCAGGAGTCCCACTGGTCAACCAAGCCCGATAGTACTCCTTCTTCAACTTGACAGCCTCTCAAATGCTAGGTGCCACCAACAGGTTTGTAGATGGCCAGCATGAGAGGCACCAACAACCTTGCAGCTCCAACTCCATTCTGTCATTTTGACAATGGAGGCTCAGAATATGGCCCATTCTGGCTCAATGTCCTCTGCTTCCCCTGGGTAGCTATTGAAGTTCTGCTGAAGGTTGCAGTTAAAGATCCTTATGACTGTTACCTCTGCCAGATGTTCCCAGCAGACCCTCATTATACGCTTGGGTCTGCCTGGTCTGTCCAGCAGCCTCCCCTGCCATCTAATCCAACTTACCATCAGATGGTGATTACATGACAACTCAGCCCCTCTCTTCACTCGAGTGTACAGAACATAAGGTCACAGAATTTCTTGCTTATATTATATATTAGTATGTAATGTAATGTAACAAAGGGCTGAAAAAGTTTAAGAGAGGCTAAATGCAGCTGCGCCATTTAAGTGAGAGAACATCTTCACTGATCTATCTTTTCGTTGCTTTTCAAACTCGTTAATCGTTTGGGGAGATCGTCTTTTATTGCACTGAATTATACTTTTAGTGAATGTGTTTTCATGATTTTAGATAGGCCACCCCATTTAAGCAAGCCACACCCAATAGCAGGTTTGCAAAATCAACGTATAAGCCATGACCTGTCGTTGGGTAAATATACGTTAATCCATTTGAATAGCTCACCACCCCGCCTCTCACCAAATTTATCATATCATGGTCATTTCCACTTAGGGACATGGAATTTGATCTACAAGATGCACTGCAGTAACCTTATCAACTTTTTGTTAAAAACTGTTTGACATTTCCTTATTTGTAAGTTGTTTGAATATAGCACTTTTTGTACTACTTACTGAATTTTGTTCCAGTTGTCTCAAAATTCATGTTGAAACAATCAGAACAGCCTGGAAATAAATATTTATCAGAATGTTGCTATTTTAATTACATTACATGTTGTAGCACTTATCATCTGCATTGTTGTAGCACCTGCACTGAATTCTATGACTAAGAGAAATGTGTTCAACTCTTTGTAACTCTCACATTAGTGTTATCATGTCTGAATTTATGCTTGATTGTTCCTGATCCTGGAAGTCACTTTGGACAAAATTTGTTTGACAGAACTCGTCATCTGTGAATATTAGTAAAACTGAATTCTTCAAATCCTTGTTTACACATAAACAAGTTCTTTAAAAACATGTTTATTTGTGCATTTAGGCCTGTCATCCACACACAAACAACATCTTACATCAGTGAAAATGGATGATCTCACCTAATCTGTAGTCCATGGCCTTGCTTAATATATTGACAGAGCTGCCTAGTATGTAGAGCCACTTGGCTATCAGATCAGTTCAAATTAAGGAATTTTTATTGTAACTGTCCAGATGCAGCCATAGACCCTGTTACTAATGTCACTGCTTTTAGCTGATATTTGTTAGACTACTAGAACTGGTAATAACCTTATATTTTCAGGTTTCTAATTAGACAACATGGCTTTACTGTCAGGTTGATATTGCTACTTGGTAGTTTGACAGACTCTTCTCAATACTTAATATTGTGTTTTCCAATTTACTTGTGAACAGAGCTTTTTTTTAAAGCAGTGCATTTATGGGACAAGTTTTTTTTGTATTTTAAAGAATGGATCAGGAAAATAATATTTTTTCAAAATATGTGTGTTTGTAAAATTGTATATGTGTGAACTAGGCCTAAGTCACATTTACTTTACACAAAGTAATATGTGTGCTTAACATTAATTTGCATAAAATTAATGTGCATAAAATATATGATCTGCTCTGCTCAGAAGGTTCAAATCCTGCACCGGTAAAGGTACAACTAAGGTTCTCTTGAGCAAGGTACCGTCCCCAAGCACTGTTCCCCGGGAGCTGGCCACTGCTCCTGCGAGGATGAGTCCAATGCAGAGGTTGCATTTTATTGTGATGATGTGTGTACACAATAACAAATAATGTCAATTTACACCACTTGACATGTTCATGCTTATTTAATCAAAGATCATAATCTAAATTAGGCTTTTTTTTTCAAAAAAGAGTCACATAAAAACACACATTTACACACTGATCAGCTACATGAAGGAAAGCTTAATTAATGGCTAATCAGACAAAAAACAACTCAAAATCTATGTTGAAATCAATGTTAAATACTTAGCCATGAATGCATTTTCTTTTTTTTCTACCTCTCATTGTGATCGTAACAGAGGTTCTTTGAGTTTATAATATTTTGACTACACTACGTTGGAACATGTTACCTCACCCTTGCTTACTATAAATTTTAATATTATTTTAAAAAGGTAATAAGGAAATAGTTTACAATTGTCTTCTGAAACAATAAAATTAAACATTTGTCAGGTGACACTCCACTTAATTAGGCACACCTTGCTAGTACTGGGTTGGATCTCCTTTTGCCTTTATACCTGCCTTAATTCTTCATGGCATAGAATAAACAAGGTGTTGTAGACATTTCTCAGAGATTTAGGCCTACATTGACATGATAGTTTCAAGCAGTTGTTGCAGATTTGTTGAATGCACAGCCACAATGCAAATCTCCTGTTCCACAACATGCCAAACATGCTCTATTGGATTGAGATCTGGTGACTGGAGGCCACTGGAGTACAATGAAATTATTATCATGATGAAGAAACCAGTTTGAGATAATGTGAGCTGTCTGACATGCATTATCCTGCTGGAAGTAGCAATCAACAGTTGTGTACAATGTGGTCATGGATATGAGATGTACATGGTCAGCAACAACACTCAGACTGGGGTGTTTAAATGCTCAAGTAGTGTTCCACCAGCCTAAATGGTTAACACAGACAGGATGGATTCATGCTTTCATTTTGTTTAAACCTTATCATCTGAATGTCACCGCTGAAATCGAGACTCATCAGACAAGAGAACGTTTTTCCGATATTGTATTATCCATTTTTGGTGAGCCTGTGCAAATTACAGCCTCAGTTTCATGTTCTTAGATGTGGCACCTAGTGTGGTCTTCTGCTGCTGTAACATATTTACTTCAATGTTCAACATGAGTGTTCAGAAATGCTTCTCTGCAAACCTTGGTTGTAACGAGTGGTTATTTGAGCTACTGTTACTTTTCTATCCTCTCGAACCAGTCTGCTAATTCTCCTCTGACCTCCGACATGATATCTGACATCATGTTTTTGTTCACACAACTGATGCTCACTGGATATTTTCTTTTTTCCTGACCATTCTCTGTAAATCCTAGAAATGGTTGTGTGAAAATCCCAGTTGATCCGTAGTTTCTGAAACACTTAGACCAACTCTCCTGACACCAACAACCATGCCACATTCAAAGCCAATTAATTCTCCTTTCATCCTCGTTCTGATGATTGGTTTGAACTTCTTGTCTTCACCATGTCTAAATACCTAAATGCATTGAGTTGCTGCCATATGATATGCTGATTAGCATTGTGTTAATAAGCAATTTAACAGATGTGCCTAATAAAGTGACCAGTGAGTGTATATCACCACCATAACTACCACAATAATTATTATAAAAACATCCAAAAGTTGTTTTTACAAAATTTCTGAAAGTTTCTTGTACTCTCATATGAAGAACTGTTTCAAGTACAAAAACAGATCAGTTTTATACTGAGTTCAAATGATAAAGGCGGAAATAACAAAGAAAGGTAATTTAGCTTGTATTTAGTGGAGAGTTCTTGAGGAGTTTTTTTTTCTGCTTAGATAATAGATAAGAGTTTGTAACTTGAAGATCCAAATCCATTAATGCGCACATTGATAAATCTGACAAGATGTTTTTTAAGCATGAGATTAAACTGCAGAAGATTAACACAGTCATGTCTGTCTCAGCATCTTTATGTTCCTGTTTTCTTCCTTTGATGATCCTCATAAACGTCTGAAGGTGGATCTATTCAAATTTGATGTCCGTGCTAGGGTCAATAAAATGGGCAAACACAAATAGACAGCATGATTCATTGCCATACTTATATACTTATATATATACATATACACAAAAACATAAATTCTAATAAATCTAAAATCTAGCATTTCTAAATTCTGTTAACATTTTGTTTAACTGAGAAATTACTTTTAATGGTCTGGCTTTTCAATTTGATTGTACTTTGTAAATACGAGCAAGCTTTGAAGTACACTGAACAAAGTAGGAACAGGTGCAAAATAAGAGTGAAAAGTTAATAGAATATTTAAATTATATCCAAACTTCTAAAAGTTTGGCAATAAGTAGGTGAACTGGTAAAAGATGAGGGGGAATAGTTGTGAATAAAAAAAGGATCCACTAAAGGCTGAGTCTTTGCAACCTTTGCAACTTTGCATCACTTAGTACATAGCTTGGGAGGGATCTGTGAATCATGTCAAAAAAGCTATGCAAAAATGCTCATTTGTTTATCTTTTGCATATAGCACATAAACTATACTTCTCTAAGACTTCTCAGGCCTTATAGGGCAAGGCCAGTAATTGTCTGTGCCCTCTGATGGCATTGTAGAAAAACAACCGTCATGCTACTGTGATAAATACAATAGTATAGCCTTTGGAATGCTTTGGAAAACTATGGTCACTTAAAACAGTCTGCCACTGCATCACAAAACTTAAACTCAGCTACATACAAAATAAAAAATGTATTAACCGCAAAAGGTGCAAAAGCCAACATATGCCATGGTACAGGAATGCAGTAGTATCCACTGTAGGGGTGACTTGCATATGTGCAAGGTCACATTGATGTGGACGTGAATATGGGGTTTTAGAGAGAAATATGTTGACATCAGTGTAACATATTTTTCCAGAAGGCAAATTCATGCCAGGTCTCATTCTGCTCACAGGGTGGTTTCCTAGAACCAGAGTGCCTGTGCTTGACTGACTTGTTAAGAGTCTAGAACTGTTTCCTATTTACATTGTAAAGAACATGAAAAGGAGAATCAAACAATGAATTGTCGAGCAGCTAAAGTTCTGTATCAAACAAGAATGATCAATAAATACTTTACACTTACATGTCTATTCCATTTGATATGCAGGAAAAATATGAAGGAAAAAAGAATTCTACTATTAAATAACTTTACAAGTGTTGCAATGTGACTATCTATGTCTTTACACTCAACATTTAAAGATATATGAAGGATAGAAAGCTTACCGGCTGGCTTTGGTGACATTAAAACCAGAGGTATCTCTGTAGTAACATCACTGTGAGGTGACAAAGTAGAAATTATGAAAGATATCTTAGAGATTTCTTCTATTCATATAAGATATCACCACATAACACATATTTGACAGATTTATTTTTACTAACCTGGATGTAAGACTACCCAGGAGACCACCACTGGCCACTATTAGGTTAACTTTAATTTTGTATGAGACCAAAATGCCCTGTACTTCTTTGTCCATGCCAGGACGCAGGCTGTGGAAGGAGAGAAATGACGGTTGGCTTAAGTGATGTTTCAATATGACATGAAACAATGGCTTTACGTTTTAGGTATATTATTGTATAAATGTATTAGGGCAGTACCGTATCCTACAGTCCATTTAATACAGACCATATTCCTCCCCATTTGTCATATTGTGATATTAACAATATAGCTGATGATATGTTCACATTCTCATCCTAATGCAGGGACCTCACCATCTCACACATTTACACATTTTATACATTTAATCTTTATTTAAAACATTTTTCTTTGTTTTCCCAGGAGTTGGGTTATGAATCCTGTGAGTAATGGTGTTTATTTTCACTGGAAAGATTTTGTATGGTCCTTAACTGGTATAGTTAGTATTTGATGGTCACAATTAAGTTTTGCTTCTTTGGGATTAAGGTTTGGGTTTTCATGGCTCTCAGGACCATGTGGACAAAAAGGTTGTATGACTTATTTTCATATCATCATTTAAATAATTAGTAAGTCTATTTAGGTTTTCCTTAATATGCACTTTATCACTTCTAATAATATAGATGGACTGAAGGATTTTTTTTCAAAATTTCATTATAACTTGACTAACTTCACTAACATTGTTGAAGATGCAAGATTGGTGTCTTCATCCTTTAGCTTGCCATCCAGTGCCAGACCACGTTTTTCTTTGTTGTTGGCCAATAGAGGAGTGATTTTATATTCCTTTTCAAATGTGGAGTTACCATTCACTTGCTCCCTGATGATGAACAAATAACATAATTAATGAGCATTAATAACCTGTATTAAGCTTTTGTTAAAGAAATTGTAATGTAGTTTTTATTGCAAATGCAAAATATGTGAAGACCTAAGGACTCACTCAAATTCTTCACAGAGAACCACTTTGGTGTATTTGTCAGCTGAATAGAGCACAACATCTGTTGTCTGATCAACTGTAAAGAAATGAACCAAGCATAGAACAAGATGGTACAATACTTTTCCAGTTATTTTAATGTTTAATAGGTAATAAGTTATTTTAATAATGTTAATTGACTGACTGACTCAATATTTACTGTTGAAGCTTCTGATTCTTCACTTACTGGAAATTTTGATTTTTTTGACAACTTTATTAGACTCATTGTTTATTTTCACTTTGACAGGGATTGGATCTCCATGATAGTACACCTTTGGGAATATATGGAAAATAATATATAGCATTAGCTAACATTTTTTGCTGAAATTAAATTCAATTGGAGGGGGAGAAATAGAAAACAAGATTTCTAATAGTGTACCTTCTTTTCTATGGAGGTCTCCAAGTGAACTGGTTTATCTGACATAATGAATTGCTTGTAGATGTTGGCCTTGGGCCCAACTTCCAACTTGTCTGGTGCAAACTGGATTTTGCGAATTACCAACCGACAAGTGTCCCTTTAAAGTCAAGGTGATGGGAAATTAGTTGGAGTCATTGCAAAATTAATGAATGCATTAAGTTGGTATTGAATTTCGTACTTCTTAGCTGTCTTATCTGGATCTGCATTGTCTGCTTCATTTGCAATATAAGCTTTTACTTCAAAGTCAACACCACAGGGCTGAAATAATCAGATCAACAGATCATTAAAGTGAGTAACAAGGAAAAGAGATAAATTGTGTGTGAATGATGGTGTGTAAGATGATATGTAAAATAATACCTTGCCTGTGTCACCTGGTGCTGGCTGAAGAGTTACAGAGCATGGCAGATTCGTTGGAATCTGAAACAAAAATCTATTTCAGGATAATTTTATCAGTGGAAAAAAGTCTACATCTACATAGTAAGTCCACTTACATTAAAAGTGAAAGGATGTCCCTGTTCCCCAGCTTTCTTCATTAGGGCATCCTGCATAGGGGTATTAGTTGGCTTGTCTTCATCTGTTGGAGGATAAATCTGAATTTGCTTTATCCAGATATCTTTCCTGAAGGACAGTCCGATCACATCCAGATCTTCTCGCCCATAGCGGAAGGCACAGACCAACTGCACCCATACTGCACCAAATGGAAAGTGATTAAATCAAGATTTGCACTACTCATGCTCCACATTTTTGAGCTGTTTTAATGTGCCCTGTCAACTTGCCATTGTTTCCTTAGGCTGTAAACTGTAGGCTGTAGGCTGTAGGCTGTAAACTGTAGGCTGTAAGCTGTAGGCTGTAAACTGTAGGCTGTAGGCTGTAGGCTGTAAACTGTAGGCTGTAGGCTGTAGGCTGTAAACTGTAGGCTGTAAACTGTAAACTGTAAACCTAATAATATTTTAAAGGCTCTTCCAAGTTTGATAGATGACACATTGTTCTGGCCAGTTCAGTTTATTGATCATATTCAAGTTAACACTGGGTACAAAGAAAATATGTTGGACCAAAAGATCATGTACTATGTACAGTGAATATATAAAAGAATCAACCTCTTCAAAATTTTCCTTATTCCCAGGTTCCATTTTGCTTTACAGCCTTATATAAAAAACAATATTTTTGAAAGATGAAAGCTATCACAGGTTCAGTTCAAAAAATTATTTAAAAATCAAAACAAGACATATTGAGATTAATAAGGAGTCACCCCCATTCTAAACAATATTTGTAAACTCAATCAGACCATGGTTACTGGCTTCCACCTGTGATTGTAATTAGTATGATTAGTGAAGCATAAAAACAGCTGTTTCTGGGGCATTCCCTTGCTTGGTAGTGCACCTGAGAGCAAACAGCTGACTATGGAAGGTAAACCACTTTCAAAAGATCTTTAAAGAGAGTTGTGGGCGGAAATAAGGCAGGAGTTGGATACAAAAAAAATCTCAAAGGAGGAAACTGGTAAAAGAGACTGCCAAGAAGCCAATGGCCACTTTGAATGAGTTACAAATATTTATTGCAAAGAGTGGTCATTGTGTGCATGTGACAACAATTTTACAAGCTCTCCACAATTGTGGCTTGTTTGGGAGGGTCCCAAGGAAAAAGCTATTTTTCAAGTAAGGCCAAATTTGAGACTTGTTTGAGCTTTGCCAGGATACACTTTGAAGATTCTGATGCCGAGTGAAAAAAAAATTATGGTTAGATCGTCAATACCAAATGGTACACCTACCAGAAATTCAGTGCAGCTCACCATCCACAACACACCATGCCTACAGTTAAGCATGGAGGTGGCCTCATCCTATTGCAGGGGTGTTTCTTTGCCACAGGGACTGGGGCTCTTGTTAGGGTAGAAGGAAAATTGATTGGGCAAATGAATGTCTTTGTGGAGCCCAGTCAGAGCCCAGACCTAAATCCCTTTGAAAATCTGTGGAAATATTTGAAGACAGCTGTCCACCAACGCTCACACTCCAATTTGACTGAACTTGAACAGTTTTATAAAGAAGAGTGGGCAAATCTAGTTAATAGAGACAGATTCAAAGCTGCCATTAAACTAAAGGTGGTTCAACAGAATATTGCCATTGGCAAGTGATATTTTATTAATCTCAGTATGTCTTTTTTTAAGCTGTAGCTGTGACACCTTTTAGTTGTCATCATGTTCTAGGTTGTGTTGAGTAAGTAAAGCTGGTTAGAAATATTTTTTTGTGTGATGGCAATATTTTGAAGGGGGTGATTCTTTTCTGTACCCACTGTAAAGTAATTTAAGAAGAATATACAGTATATATAAACTTAAAAATATGAAGGGGTATGGAGGGGTTGAGTGAAGGTAATTGTAGACTTATGGGATATATCTAAAACACTTTCCCTTTCATGTCTGAAAATGTAGACTGAGCAATTAAAACACTTTACAGCCTGTTTTATTTTTTTCTTTCAGTTTACAGTTAGCAAAAACTTAAAAGAAGGGTGGTATACTGCTGCTTTAACGACCTACATCACAGTTAACTAGTTAATTAACTCACTAAAGCTAGTCTAGCAAAAATTTTACACCAACCAAGAAATTGATCTGTGAGCTCCCTTTTGAAGTTATGCACATCTGAATCATAATTTGTAGAATAGACCATCTGATTTCAGAATTTAAACTATAATTCAAGTGTCATTTTAATAATAATTTCTACCTTTTCTTCCATCAAGTTCTGAAGGGTCCACTTTGAGCACCCCATCTGCCAATGAGATTGCAAACCTTATCCAACAGAATATTCCTTTAAATAGTGTGGTTCTATAATTAACTTTTGTCTTAAAAAACATATATATGCTGTTATCTAATAATCAAGAACATACCAACAATATCAACGCCATCCACATGATCTACATAGTCTCTTTTTCCCAAGTAGAGGCATAACTGCAACGAAAGGGTTCATTAGGCTGTGTTACAATAACAATATTTTGTCATGTGCAAATGACTGAAAAATTAAAGGACAAAACAATAAAAAGTGTTATTGTTTGGTATTTGATTTTCTCACACATGTGTAGAATATTATGATGGGTGACTGATCATATCACTTTCCTACATCTAGTGTCTACTCAATTGACTGGATCAGGACCAAAAAATGTATGAACTCATTTACAGCATTCTATAATAGTGTCATGATAAAAGCCACTTTCAATATCTATGGAAACTGCATGGCTATATGTATGATTCAAACTTTACACCATATGGTGTTCATACCACATATTGTAGTATTGCTTAATTGTGTTATACAGAAAATAAGTGTCTGGATCTGCCTGTTATGTTTCTCCTTTTTATATCATTTTTCCCCTTTAATTTCTCACCCATCTTTATGATACATCAATGTGTAGGCAATATTGTTTTACTGTAGTGACCAGAAAGACTTACAGAACCACTCCCACTGGTCTTCTTAAAAACCCTGAACAAACAGAAAAGAGATTTTTTATCCATTGTGTTTTGCAAGGAAGCAATACAGATTCATTTCAATAAAATCTGTATACACGCTTTGTGATTATGAATAATCTGAATGGTTAAATAATATGAATCAATCACTGGTACATAATCATGAAACACTCTGATCTCCTCTCCATCATGAGGTCCTTAACAGAACACAAATCTCTTAACATTTTTGCTCACCATTATACTGTAAATTTAATAACCGCATTTTGAACCAAATCTTCAAGTGTAGTTTATCACTTGTTAGTTACCCTAAAGTGATCAGCCAACCACATATAGCAGGCTTTGCACTGTTACTTTTAAATTTATTCACTAAGCCAGTAAATCCACACTAAGAAGGATTCAGTTGGTTAATCCACCAATACTACAAGCCAAAAAGATCCTTAAGACAAATGCTGAGCTGTACTAGTCCCTTTGCAATACATCCGTGGATAACTATACTTATCTTTGTGGTATATTTGAATGGCTTAATCTACTCTGACTTACTTTGCCATGGCACTGGTAACTCAGCTGAGACTTTCTGCAGTGGAAAAAAAGCACAATGACTTTAAAGAACAAACATTTAGTAAAAGAGTCATGCCAATACCTTGTTTTGAATTTCTTAAACTGGCTAAAAAATGGCCTTATAAGCAATGAGTTCTAATCTAGAACAGCTAATCTGGGAAGAGAAGATTAACATTGACTGTCCACTAATCCCAATGTTGCACTCACTATAAGCTCTAGCCAGTTGCTAATACGTATTCTTCTGAAGCCAGAAGATGAGTCCCAGCATTCGTAAACACTGAACGGCTGATGCCTCTTGAAATAATAAGTATTCAATTAAAATTGGACCTGGAGTTGACTCAATGTACATAAGACTATGAATAATGCTTTTGTAATAATTAATTGTTTATTTTCAGATCTTAACATTAAAGTCAACATGAATCAGAAATCACAGCACATTTTCCCTCCCTTCCATAAAGTATCATGTGTATTATAGTGGGTCTCAGAGATATCCAACCATTTACTCTTAATGATATGAGGGAGTGGAGGGACTGAGGAAGATGTAACGTCTTATTGCTAGTTAATATTTTTCCTCATCCACTGCTGCATGTAGACATATACAAAAAATAGAAGACATCTTAGATAATTTATAAGGTTTTTAAGGGGGAAATTATTTTGTATTTTAAATGCTATAATAAATAAAGCTTAATATGTCTAAGCCTAGAACTAACCAAATAAAAACTGTTTTTTATTTCATTTTGATTTTGCATGAAGAAGATTTCTTTACTCTTTACTTTAATTTTAAATTTTAGTGTAATATATTTAGCTATGCATTTAAAATAGCTGGATTTGATTTATTGTCTCTTTAGGATTTTAAATAACAGTTAAAGCCATTTATAATTGTTGACCACATGATATTGTTTTCTTTTTTTTTTTTTAGTACAAATCAATCTGCACATCAACTACAGAGAAAGCATCCCTGCACATCTTCTGAATTAAACATATGGGGAAGGCAATTTAGCATAAAATTTGGCTTGTGCAAAAGTGATCACATTTTGTATTTTTTATGTTTCAATATGTTAAACTTAAAATTGTGGACAAAATTTAGCAGAAAAAGCTGTATTTACATGGGTTTATTCAGAGGTCAAAGATTGTACTAATACAGCAGGCAATAGAAATGCCACTGCCTAGACTAAGATTATTGTTCCCTGTGATAAATTCTTTAGCAGTGTCTTTCTAGCTCATCACTTTAATAAACTTTGAGCCTTACAAACGTTGCTGGTTGAGAATGCAATCTACTCACATTTACATGTAATTACATCTGCTATATAAAACCTTTTCTCCTCTGGCTTTCATCAGTTTGTCCTGTTTCCACCCTGTTCACTGCTGCTCCACTGTCTCTCACAGCTATAGTAATCGCACTAGAGCCTTGGCTCGGGTTGCTCTTACCTTATTTGACTGGTTGGCTGCTCTTGTGCTCTGATTTTAATCCGTCAGCCTGGTTGCTCTGGGAGTGTGCAAGTCACCTCTGATTCAGTCACCATCTGCCTTTATACTACAAGATCTCCCTCCCTCCCTTCACTGTTCGCTAACAATTGTACTTCGAACAGGCGTTTTCAGCACCAATCCAATTATTTAATTAACCTTTTATGACTACAACATGTGTACAAATTAGCATGTTATTACACTTAAAGTGATTACCTTTAATAAGTGATCTGTAGTGGGTAAATACTAATGGCTGAGGGTCATTCTGGTTGAATTACATGGAATAAAATAATAAGGTCTTGTCCTTTGTCAGCTTACAGTTCCACCTCCTAGGCAAAGTTCCCAGCTATGGCGCAGCCTCAGTGTGGCATGCTATAGGAGTCATGAAGTCTGCGTAATACTGCCAGCTGTCTGTCTGAAATAGGGCTGCATGGACTTTTGTTCCTGTCCTAAACACCAATATTATGCATATGCCATCATAACAAGGACACTCAGGGTGCATTCCAGTCAACATTACTGGTCCATGCGAATTGGACTACACACAGATTCCAAACCATAGAGAATAAGAAAATGAATGTGAAGAGAAGTTCACCAGTCATTACTGCTGTCCTTGTGAATTGAGAAAGACTGCAGAAAAACAGACGTATTTTGTTGAGCACTGTGGAGACTATTTATGATTCACAATAAGGTTTAATTTGTTAACTGAAAACGTTAGAAGAAAATGTTTAGAAAGTTTTCACTGATCAGCTTAAATGTATTTTATATTTGATAGAATGTAATATGTTCATCAGTGAAAACATATTATTTTTGAACTTTCAGTTAAATAAAAGAGTTAACAAATTACATATACTTTTTATTTTGGCATATGAAAAATCAATTTTGGAAATGTATTTGTATTTGGATGTAACTACCATATACGAATAAAGTTCTTGATTGTTGAATCTGCAAATGTTTTTTATGGTGTTGAGTGCTAATGTGGCTCATCTTTGTTGGTTGTTTTAGCAACTAGATGGGGGAAATGTGTTGGCATTAAAAATATTCTGTCAGATTTTATTATATTTATTTTTATTTTTGGAGAGAAAGAAGACTGAAAAGGAAGCAGCATTTAGAAAATAGATAATGAAAGGTCAATGTTAATAAATATGAAATGCAAAGTCCTTTAAACAATAAACTGAAGCCAGCAATGGGAAAGTATTTTATCTAGTACTGTATCCAGTTTCATCAGACAGGCTCCAGTATTGACTGCAATACAGGAAATGTTCCCATTTTAATTTCATTTTCATTTTTCTTGTCAGTCATGAATTAATTTATTAGGGCTAGTGTGAGGAACATAGTGTGTATCCTTATTGTGATTAACTTCTGACGTCACTTTTGTTTCTGGTTATAGGGGATGAGTGGAAGCGGATCATGCCTGGTGATTGGTGGATATTCCCTTGGAAGCTCACTTAGCAGATGGTCTACAGAGGGCTTCAAGTCCCTGTCCATATGGCATGTAAACTTATGACCTTGATCGAGATACTTTCAAAAAAGCATCCAACAAATTAAAGTGAGTCAGAGGTAAATAGCTTAAAGGCCCTCAGTAAAATCATCTATAAATACAGAATAACTCGGAGTATATGAATAAAGGATTGTTCTTTTTGCACCTAATTTAGCCTGAGAATACAGGTCATGAACTGGAATTATGCTTTGAACAGCACCTGGCCAACTATGATTTTAATCACTATTAAAGTGGGAGTCCAGCTACAAATATTACGGACTGACTTCCAGCTAGGGCTGGCCAGAATAATTTGTCAACTAATTGGCATTTGTTTTTCTATTTAATATTTGGAAGCATAAACCTTTTTTTAAACCACAACAAATGAAACGCCATGTGCTTCATCAAACAAAGATGCCTTTGAAAACATACACTATATTACCAAAAGTATTTGCTCATCTGCCTTTACACGCATATATGAACTTAAGTGACATCCCATTCTTAATCAATAGTGTTTAATATGATGTCAGCCCACTCTTTGCAACTGTAACTCAACTCTTGTCAAGCTTTCTACAAGGTTTAGGAGTGTGTTTGTCTGTATTTTTGACCATTTTTGCAGGAGCACCTTTGTGAGGTCAGACACTGATGTTGGATGAGAAGGCCTGGCTCACAGTCTCCGCTCTAATTCATCCCATAGGTGTTCTATTGGGTTAAGGTCAGGTCTCTGTGCAGGCCAGGCAAATTCTTCCACACCAAACTTGCTCATCCATGTTTTTATGGACCTTACTTCATGTTGGAACAGGAAGGGACCCTCCCCAAACAGTTTCCACAAAGTTAGGAGCATGAAATTGTTCAAAATCTTTTGGCATGCTGAAGCATTCAGAGTTCCATTCATTGGAACTAAGGTGCAAAGCTCAGCTCCTGAAAAACAACCCCACACCATTATCCTCCCTCGACCAAACTTTGCACTTGGCACAATGTAGTCAGGCAGCTGCCAAACGGAGAACTGTGATTTGTCACTCCAGAGAACATGTCTCCACTGCTCTAGAGTCCAGTGGTGGCGCTTTACACCACTGCAACTGATGCTTTGCATTGGACTTGGTGATGTTTGCCTTATTACAGCTGCTCAGCCATGGAAACCTATTCCATGAAGCTCTCTATGCACTGTTCCTGAGCTAATCTGAAGACCACATGAAGTTTGTAGGTCTATCGCGATTTAAGTTGCCGACCTCTGCGCACTATGCGCCTCAGCATCCGCTGACCCCACTCTGTCATATTACGTGGCCGAACACTTTGTGACTTAGTTTCTGTCGTTCCAAATCTCTTCCACTTTGTTATATTACCACTGACAGTTGACTGTGGAATATTTAGTAACGAGGAACTTTCACGACTGGCCTTGTTGCACATGTGGCATCATATAAAGCTGGAATTCACTGAGCTCCTTAGAGTGACCAATTCTTTCACAAATGTTTGTAGAAGCAGTCTGCATGTCTAGGTGATTGAAGTTATACATGGAAGTGATTGGAACACCTTAATTTAATTATTTCAATGGATGAGTGAATACTTTTGGCAATATATTGTATGTGTTAAAATACTTTATATTATTATTATATATAAATTCTCAGTTAAAAGGGGGCACAAAAATGGTAAGAATTTGGAGTTTGGCTACATGCTATACACCGGATATTTCAGTTCACAAGTGCTATCACTAGCCCCGTTTACATGGACACTTTTTTGCACTTTTAATCCGATTAAATACAGAAACCGATTAAAAATGTCCCAT
>JBBIGC010000033.1:2229179-2242817 GCA_037576955.1 Lepidarchus adonis
CTCTCTCTCTCTCTCTCTCTCTCTCTCTCTCTCTCTCTCTCTCTCTCTCTCTCTCTCTCTCGCCCTCTCTCTCACTCCCTATTTTGCCCTGCCCCCCTCCTCAATCTTATGGCCAGCAGCCAAATATGTGAAGTGAGAAGAAACAGACCATTAAACTGACTTTTACAGAACCAGTACAGTTGTTTTTTATACTTGCAGGAAACAAAGGGGCTGTGGGCATCTCCTTCCTCTTTAATGGCACATCCATGGGCTTTGTGAATTGCCACCTGACCTCAGGCAGTGAGAAAGTACTCCGGTATTCACCCACACCCATATTCATGCTCTCATTTCATATCAGACTCCATCCGGTCCATTTTCAAACAATTCATTTTCCTGCTTATTTAACAGTTCCAGAGTGTACACTAATGCTCTAGGGTTTAAAACATTTGTCGTAACATAGAGCTGCCATTAATGTTAGCTTTAACAAATAACAATGACAAATAATGACACAATATGGTAGGCAGCTTTAGAAAATATTTTAATAAACATATTCTCTATGATATAGCTCATCACCTATTTAGATATGTATAATGTATAACAGCACCCAGTGTTTTACTTTACAGTTACTTTTGTGAGTTGTAGTTACACAGTCCTGAAATTAGGAGGTGCTGAAGCACTCTCATGTTGGTATGCTCCTCTTTCATCGTCTTGATACATTAAAAATGATTATCACAATTATTTGCAATCAAGGTTCAGTCAGACTGATTTATCTCTCAAAACTGGAGTTTGAACCTTTGTGTTTTTTGTTGAGTATTTTTACTGCAGCACTGGGTAAGTTGGGCATTTTTGGTGTGAAAATAAAAATATCGCTTGTTTCTTTTTTACCTTCCAGAAGAAACCAGAACTTCCAAGATATTCTAAGATTGTTATCCCTAGGGGACCGGCAGCTTGGTGCTTTTGACATCAGTCTGCGCTTTACACATCTCTTCTGGTGTGGTGACCTCAACTACCGCCTGGACCTTGACGTTCAGGTCACACATGCTTTCTACAGTATACTTTCTTTAGGCCATTAATGTTAGTGTGTGGATTCTGGTTCCATTGTGTTCCCTACGTCAATATCACGATCTCCTCTGAACTGTAAGATGTATTTTTCCTTACGGTTTCTGAGGTCAAGGCTGCTGACACACTCTTTCTTTTACAGGACATTCTAAAGCATGTGTCCAAGCGCGAGTTTGATGCATTGATGTGTGCAGACCAGCTGACCCGAGAGCGCCATAAAAGGAAGGCCTTCTTTAGCTTCAGTATGGCTCTGCTTTACTCTTTCCCTATCCATATCAGAAAACTGTAACAAAATCCATGTGTACACTGGGTTTTGCAGTTATATGTTGTTTTATTTGCTGTGCTGTTGTTTGTGTTTGCTGTTTCTCAGTCATATTCACTCTTTCTCACGATTCAGAGGAAGAGAAGATCACATTTCCACCCACTTACCGGTATGAGCGTGGCTCCAGAGACTGCTACCTCTGGCAGAAATACAAGACTAGTGGGGTAGAACTTGTCATTTCAGTTCATTTCATTTCCTGTTTTATTTATTATTTTGTAGCTATTTTAAAGACAATATTTAGTATTATTATTGTTGTTGTTGCTATTGTTATTCAGTGTTACTCAAAAAGATAATAGACATAAAACATAATGTAAAAGAACATAAAGCTTAGACAAACAGCTGTGCCAAAATGTTGTTATGAACACAACAGTAGAAATAGTCAAAGTCTGGCTACATTAACTTTTTTAAATTTTTTGTCCCGTGAAGTTTGTAGAAATTTTGTAACATTTTGTAGAAATATATAAATACACAAACACAATATAGAGCTATTTATGGTTATAGTGATAACACATGTTTTTCTCATAAGCCACTTACACTATAGCAAGACCTTAACCACTAGACTGGAGGATCATACCTTTTGTGAGGGATGTGATGTCCAATGCTCAAAAATAGGAGCATATTCAAATCACGCAGTAAAGTTAGGTCAGCTGTCGGGACTTCTAAAACTTGCTTATAGCCTTAAATGAGGGAAACAGTTGCTGCACTCTTTAAGAAAACAAGAATGTCTTATGTTTCTTAAAGATTTATTGTCTGTAAAAAGGAATGAGAATTTTTGTATTGTCATTGTAGCAGCTAATGCACACAAAAATTCTGTCTCTTATAGGTACGAGTGAATGGTCCTTCATGGTGTGATCGTGTTTTGTGGAAATCCTACCCAGGAACGTATATCACTTGTACTTCATATGGTATGTTAAACAACTGTGTTTTTGTACTGTAGTCCTGATCATTTCTGTCAAGCTATAAAGTTAGGTACACAATATTGAAACCACAGTTTGTCAGAAGGTTTCCCAAATAGAACATTTGCAGACTTAAAAGCATTATTGTAATAAAATTCACACTTCTGTAATTATTAAACAGATGATCAGATGGTAGATGATCAGCTAGTTTGTATTGTTTAATGTGGTAACTGAAAAATAAGCCTATTCATGTAATAAGCCTGAACATAAAATGTCTGGGCATTTAGTTTAGAATAAAATTATTTAGTTAATCCTGTATTAGGTTTTTAGTTGACTTTGCACAATATACATCTTTCTAATTCCAACATGTTTTTCATATTTCTGCATCAGAAAGTTTTCAGAAATTTTGCTTGTACTGCGATTCGAACAGGACATGACTCTGATGGTGGACCACAGACCAGTACTGTGGCCCCTTTAAACATTTGAGAAAATCTTCATAATCCTTCTGACTTTTATTAAGAAATTATGTTAAAATAATAGTCCAGTGTTTGATTTTGTTTTTCTCAAACATAAAACATACTCGTCACCATCCTACAACCATCACAGAAGCTTGATGGGTTTTATTTGGGCAATATTCATACTGTCTAATCACCATCTTGATATGCCACACCTGTGAGGTGGCATAGATTATCTTGGCAAAGGAGAAGTGCTCACTAACACAGATTTAGATTTGTGAACAATATTTGAGAGTAATGGGTCTTTTTGTGTACAAAATGTTTCAGATCTTTCAGTTCAGCTCATGAAAAATGGGAGCAAAACTGAGTGTTTATATTTTTGTTCAGTGTAGAATTCACTGACAACCTTCTGTGATGGTTGTAGGATGGTGACCAGTTTGTTTCATTTTTGGGAAGAACAAAATGGACTATTATTTTAGCATAATTTCTTAATAAAAGTCAGAAGGATTATGAAGATTTTCTCTTATGTTTAAAGGCGCCACAGTACTGGTCTGTGGTCCACCATCAGAGTCATGTCCTGTTTGTGCCACAGTTCTAAAAATGTACCAAAGTCACTTATAGTACAAGAATTGCTGTACAAGCACAACTTCAACTCTCTGATGCAGGAATATGAAATACATGTTGGAATTAGAAAGATTAGAAGGCAGTGTGTGCTGTTTGAAATGTGTTTTTTGTCTATCGTTTTTTTCTCTTAGGTTGCACCGATGACATTTTCACTAGTGATCACTCTCCTGTTTTTGCTACATTTCAAGTGGGAGTGACTGTGCATATCAACAGACAAGGTTTGTGAGCTAGATGAAAATGGTGTAATTTTTCTGCTTGATTCTCTTAAACAAGCTTACTGCTCTGTTCCCTATTTTTGGCAACTTGTGGTTTATCAATAGGTTGCTGAGCATGCACTTCTAATATGGACATTTCCTTCATTTGTAATGAATGTTGAAAACATCACAAGTGGATGTGCTTCAAATATTTTCTGTGCCATTACAAATAATGTATTTTTGTATGTGATTTTTTAGATTCACATGTTAGTCACAGTGGATGATCTCAATAACGTTGTAGGGCAGTGCCCTTGCAGATGGCAGCAGCATTGGCAACATTTGTGGTGTATTTATTGCTGTCATTTTGACTAAATTCATCTGTCTGTGTCTTGGAGGTAGACTCAAACTCATGTTCTGACCAGGCTTGGATTGAACTGGAGACAGTCGAGGCTATAGTAAAGACTGCCAGCAAGGCCAAGTTCTTCATAGAGTTTTACTCTCGCTGCCTAGAAGGTGGATTTTGTTCACCAATTTCACCATTTTCCTTTTAGTTTTAATAGCATGCTTAAGACTGCTTATCTGGCATGTTATTTGTAATGGCAATGGGTCATATAACACAGTTGCTAATTTTAATCTGTATTGTCCTATTCCTGGGTAGAATCTCGTCGATCCACAGAGAATGACTTGCAGAGCTGTGAAGTGCCAGGGTTCCTCAAACTAGGCTGGTCTTCCAAACAGCTTCCTAAGGTTAAGAGATACACACTTGCCTACTCATTAAAATGAAATCACATATGGTTGATTTTCTAGACCGGTACTAATTGTACAGATTGCAGATTTTATGTAAAGTGGGGATCAAAGGTCTGAGACCTAGAAATAAATGATAGAAAAATTCTAACAGTAAATTCTTGTTCAGATTTGTGACACTGATCACAGAATACAGAAGGTCCAAAAAGTTTTTAAAGATTTTATAAAATGCAATAAAAACAAAGATGTGTGATTGTTTCGATTTCTTGAACTTTTATTGAAATTATATCAATTTTAAAAGATTACCAATGTTTTCAATAGTCAGCATAAATGTTTTTGGAAATAATCAATACATTTAGAATTTGACACCAGCGATACATTGAAGTCTTGTGTAAAGTAAAGTAAAAGTCATATGCAGAACTATAACAGCCTTTTTAGTGCCCACATTATAAAGCAATATAATAGGAAAGGTGAGGTAACACAGTGGTAAATATGCTCCTGTAACAACTTTTTTTATTGTTACAGGCATCAAATCCTAAATTTATATTGAAAATATTTTCTTTGAACTTTAATCGGTTGAATAAAAGTTTAAGAGAGCTAACAAATCAAACAGTCTTGTTTATATTGCATTTTACGAAAAATCCCATTTTTCAGAATTTTTATATGTTAAACATGTAACAAAAAACGCCGCTGTATTTTTCTTTTTCTCTAGCTTCAGCCTCTTGTCTCAGACATGGAGTATCTACGGGACCAACATTTGCTGCTATCTGTAAAGTCATGTGATGGGTTTGAGTCCTATGGTATGGTACTCTTTTTTTTTTTTCTTTTAGTATTATTGCAATATGCTTATGACAGTGATGATTTGTTTTGCAGTAATGAAATGTTTGTGTGATTTGCTTTGAACCAGGTGAATGCTGTGTGGCCCTGCAGTCCGCAATTACCAGCTCCTCAGAGTCATTTGAGACATGCCTGACCCATAGGGGTGAGGAGATGGGCTCCATCCGAGGCCAGATTAAGGTCTATGTACCACCGAACAGACGCAGGACTCGGGAGAGGATTTATGGTGAGTCAGCTTCTTGTGCTTTCTGCCCCTTATTCATTTTTTTCAGTCCTCTATCGCTTCCTTATATTCGACCTGTTCACTGTTCGCCCTCCATGGCTCTTCCTCTTTTGGTTCCTCTGTCGTTCTGGCTCTGCTTTTTTGTATATCTGTTATGGCTTCCTCTTTTGGCTCCCTGCTGACAGACCTTGTCCAGATGCATCCTGAGGCCTTCATGACCCTGAGCGTGAGTGTGCCTCTCTCTGTAAGCCCCAGGCTTTTAACGTAGGCAGCTCCATCCTTCATACAGCCATGTGGTATGAAATGTGCGTCTCTCTACCTGTTACAGAGTGGTTCTGCATTGAGAAGGATGATAAGGGATCAGTTAAGGGCCCTTGGTCTCCTCCACCCATCCGTGCACCCCCAAGTCCGTGAGTAGCTTGCCTTTTGTTGTTGTATTTGGAAGTGAAACCATTTACACAAACCCTTTTATGTATGGCTCTGAGTGGGAGTTCTCTTTAACATAGTCTTTCTGAAGCTACAATTTCTCTGAGCATCTTAAATATCATTACTGATCATTCATTCCTAAAAAACAAACAAAACCTGCAGTAGTAGCAATTTGACAACTTGCTTGCCAAATTGTGAGCTCAAACCTCAGGTCTTGCAACTTTGTTGCCTCCAATAGTATTATACCTACAAGTGTCATCAAATATTCATATTTACTCAAGTCACTGATGCCTTTTTTATTTGTGATTTATCTGCTTCTTAATCATTTTATAACTGCTTATTAGCTAATTAACAACTGTTAATAACCTAATTTAGTTAACTAACCTTTATTTTGAAGTGGTACCTTTTTAACTATAGCCTTTTCTTTTCCTGACCTTTGACTTGTGACAGTTTTGTTTTCTGTTTCAGCTCCAGAGGGCCATCAGCCTCCCGTCCTGCAGCTCCCAGCAGTTACACTAACCCAGCCTACTTCATCTTTGAGGGTGTTCCTATGTTGCGGAAAGTAGAGGAAGACCCTTCGCCCAAAGAGACAAATATCTGGTCCAGAGATTCAGCAATTCAGCTTCCTAAAGTTACAGGGGGGCACAGCCATGACCGTAGAGCTGCTTACAGGTCTGACTTTACTGAAATAGAAATTCCTTGCTCTCTGCCTCCTTACACACCACCTAGCGAACGGGCAGCTCAAATGCTACCTCAACCTGCCTTGTCCTACCAGCTCTTCCCTGGACCTGACTCATTAAATCCGTCTCAAAACCAAAAGAGCAGCACAGCAAATCCATCTTTTCCGTCACAAATTCATAGAGCCTGCATAACTCAGGAGACTGTCTTTCCTGTCAAGAAATTAGCCAGTGCATATATGAACCATTCAATCTTTGCGCGGGATGTGCAAAAATCACACAAAGAGATGGCTAAGAAAGACAACCCTAGGCCAAATCAAGAGAGGCCAATGTCAGGACACAATGGACCAAAGCACTATCCATACAAGTCCACCAGGGTTCCCCTTTGTGAGGCATCAGTGCCTTGGGTAGTAGAACACCCACCTGGACCTTCAGGAGATAACTCACTCACTGCTCTGCAGATTGCCAAATCGTTGAGTGAAGTGGACTTCCTGCCAGTAGAAAAGAGGAATCAGTCGAGCCACAGGTCAGTCCAGCCGAGGCATTATGGCTATGATTATGCCTTAGCCTCTGAGGCCGGATATTGCTGGGAGAAAGAGGTGAATTGAAATTTGCAACTTTAATAAAACATACAAGTACATACAATTATTATTGCTTGATAGTCACATAGTTTACTAATTACATTGTGAATCTGTATATTTGTATATGAATTAATTTTAGTTTGATTAATTAGTTGTAATTAGTCGAAGTTGATGTTGGTTTGCACAGGTTTCAGTTCTGCATGGAGCTCCAGAGACAGTGCGGGAATTGCTCAGTAGTTTGGGGCTACAGCGCTATGTGCAAGGTCTTAGTCTCAATGGCTGGGATGACCTGGATTACTTCAGGTGAGAAAATGTATAAAGTAGACCATGTTTGCTCTGTTTTCTTGCAAATGTAGAATAGTGATTTAACCTGTAATTAGATCCACTGCGAATGACGTAATGTAACTAAGCTGTGGCTTCTCTGCAGTGGCATTACTGAGGAGGACCTGCGTTTGTCTGGAGTCACAAACCCATCTCATCGTAGAAGGATCCTGGAAAATTTGCCCAAGATCTGGGACTAAATGCAGAGAAACCTAGTAGAAGTAAAAAAAATTATAATAATTCTCATCAGCAGCAGCAGTTGTTTATGTTTTCCATGATTTAGAAGTATTGTAAAGCCAAATATTGAAATAACACATACAAGTTCATGCTGTGAACAAAATTGTTAAACAAATCTAAACTGTTTTCTCTTTGTAGCAAATTTCCATGCACTTCTCATTCTACAAAGTACTGAAAACTGCTTGCTGAAATGTATTTGTTTGGATGGCACTTCAGGATATTTTATTTATTGTTTTGTAATGATTTTATACATATGCACCAATTTTTCTATTAATTTTTTAAATGTCTTTATGTATGATTATGAAGTACATATATTCAGTCCATACTTTTGACCAGTACTGTGCAAAAATAAGAATTTGTACAATACTTGTAAATATGATTTTGCCCATGTGTTTACTGCAGGATCAGAATTACTGACGTCTGTACTCATTTTCACTGCCCAGATTCAGTTTGCCTTTGTTGCGTGAGACCAGTAAATATGGGATGTAAGATGCAGCATGTGTTTCCCATAAGTTTGTCTTACTCTGTGCCTTATTTTACACCAGTCTTCTTGAAGCAGGGAAGTGATTGACCATGAGAAATATCACACTTGGGTTCTCACTTCATGGAGCAACCCAGCCATATGTTGCTGAACAATTCACATTTATCACAGAAGCCCGGCGTATTATTTGTACAGGAACTATAAAATCCCCATTTCTCCTCCCTGGCTTTACTACATATGTCGTCATATGTCATCCTCTCATGCAAGCCCAGTTCTTTACCTTATAATAAAGCAGTTACATGAATCAGATGTTTGCAGAGAAAATTTGGTTGCTCCTCTTCAAAAGAAATGGCATGTTTGTACTTCTTCATGTTTCATATTCCTGCTAGTGAAATGATAAAAATGCAGTCAGAGCAATGACCCTGCCTCTGAAAGCTTTAAATAGAAAGTTTGTTAAACAATAAGTATCCATTGAATAAACACTTCTGGTTCACCCAATTCCAAACAGAGCTGACAAGCTATGAAATTATAATTGCAGTACTTGTAAAAATGCATAATAAAGTAAGCACTGTGCATATTCACAGGGTGTATCTGAAAATTGCAAGTGCTGTGGGATATTAAGCTTCAGATTGTAAAGTGCCATCCTATTTGCTTTGTCTTCATATAAAACTTTACAAACTAACTGGATCCTTCCCATTTTTACAATGTGAGTTTTTTACATAACAAGAGTAGATCTCTTCCCTGATCTCCATAACAAAGTTGATTGCTGTTTTTTCCCCCTCAAAGATACATTCCTTCTGTTAATGATTATTTTACTGATTCTGGCTGTTAGTAAGACACTTAAGATCTACACATTTGAGGCTACTAATGTTAAAGTTGGCATGACCTGCTTTTTAGCACATTTAATAGAAACATGAATATAACAAACATTTGATTCTAACTTTATTGGATTCTTTTTTAAAGTCATTTTAAGTAAAATTTTACTTTAAGTTTATTGACACTGTCTTAGAACCTCTGGAGTAAATCTCCATGTAGCTGAACTATGAGCTGACATTTCTAAAAATGCCAAGGCCTGGTGAGACACACATGACTTACAAGCATTTACTGAGCAAGAAGAAGAACAGGAAGCAAAGGGCATCGATAGTTACTCAATATCCCATGCACTAACCATCTGTCTGTGTTCTGTCTGTCAGGGAAGTGCTAGATCAAATAACCTTGCAATACAGAAGCTGTGCTATTTCTACTTTTTTTTTTTTTAAAGCTCTTACTTGTTTCTCAAAATTCCCTTTACTTTTGCTGTTGCTGTCATGGTTACTTCTGAGGGTTACATTTCCTTTAGCACTACACATTCCGCATCTTTCTGTTTTACCTCACAGATTCCTTGAATCTTAACCACAAGTAGTGGAGGGTGGAGAGCACAGGTCTGGCTGTAGTCAGTTTTGCAGGTCTATGCTCATTGAAGACCTTAACTTGTCTTAGCCATCAGTCCTGTTGACTGAGGCTATTATGTAAAGCACTCAGAAGAGCTTTAACACTGAGTAGACTCTATTCCCGGTGGTCCAGATGAGATCAGTGAATCATTGTTCTGCTCACTTTCCCACTCAGTTTACTTGCTTTCCCAGCAATACTACGTGGTCCAGACCTCCGGTCAGCTCTGACGGGCAAGGAAGGCCCTTTGTCTACCTTGGCAATGAGCATTCTTGGTTGTAAAGAAAATAATCTGAAAGCTCATGAGTGTTACAGATTGCAACAGAACTTCTGGTCAGTTAAAGATCACATCCTACAGTGAAACCATAATAATGTCAATGGATACTATTTAGAATGATGTTTCGATATGTACAAGCTTTGGGATTATTTTCAAATACTCTTTGTTTATTCTACCTAGGGAAACTATCCTGCTCACTGAACTTTCATACAATTTCATGTTTTACACGTTCCATATCATTTAGAATAGTTTGTTTTGTTCTAGAACAGCTGAAAGAGACAGACTTGATCACAGTGATGGTGAAAGGAACCAGAAATCTGAAATATTTAATGCCCCTTAATGTCACATTACAGAAATGCTTACAAACCATGGTTACCTGATATTACCTGATGTATTTATGGAGTTTCACTTGAATTGCTCTATTACATGTGCCCCAACATATCCAGTTGGATAGCCATATTATTGAAGCCAGTTGATTACTGCATTAACAACATTGTCCTATGATAGAGGTGGGCATAATGATAATATTTTCAGTGCCCTCAAATCTACACAGAAATGGTTCACCAGACACAGACTCAAGCTCCTCCCATGGCCATCTCAGTCCCCAGACTTCAACCCCAATGAAAACCTGTGGAATGAGCTGAAGAGGAGAGTGCAGAGGAGAGGACCCAAGTCGCTGGATGATTTAGAGAGATTGTGCAAAGAGAAATGGTAGAAAATCCTTCTTTCTGTATTCTCCCATCTTGTGAAACATTATAGGAGAGGATTAGCTCCTGTTTTGTTGGTAAATTTAGGTTGTACCAAAAAATTAACATCAGCAGTTGTGAACAAGGTACCTAACTTCAGTACTTAAGTGAAAGTACAGATACCACTAGTCAAATGATTCTCCAATACAAATGAAAGTCATACAGTCTAATTTGACTTAAGTGAAGAGAGAGAAAGAGAGAGAGCTCAAAAAATAAAGGGGACACTTAACAACAATGTAACTCCAAGTCAATCACATTTCTATGAAATCAAACTGTCCATTTAGGAAGCAACTGATTGACAATAGATTTCACATGCTGTTGCGCAAATGGAATAGACAACAGGTAGAAATCATAGGCAATTAGCAAGACATCACCAATACATGAGTGATTCTGCAGGTGGAGACTACAGTGCATTTCTCAGTTCCTATGCTTTCTGGCTGACGTTTTGGTCATTTTTGAATGCTGGTGGTGCTTTCAGTCTAGTGGTAGCATGAGACGGAGTCTACAACTCACATAAGTGGATCAGGTAGTGCAGCTCATCCAGGGTGGCACATTAATGCGAGCTATGGCAAGAAGGTTTGCTGCGTCTTTCAGCGTAGTGTCCAGAGCATGGAGACGCTACCAGGAGACAGGCCAGTACATCAGAAGACGTGGAGGTGGCCATAGGAGGGCAACAACCCAGCAGCAGGACCGCTACCTCCACCTTTGTGCAAGGAGGAGCACTGCCAGAGCCCAAAATAACCTCCAGCAGGTCACAAATGTGCATGTGTCTGCTCAAACGTGTCAGAAACAGACTCCATGAGGATGGTATGAGGGCCCGATGTCCACAGGTGGTGGTTGTGCTTACAGCCCAACACTGTGCAGGACGTTTGGCATTTGACAGAGAAAATCCACACTGGCAAATTTGCCACTGGTGCCCTGTGCTCTTTACAAATGAAAGCAGGTTCACACTGAGCATGTGACAGACGTGGCAGAGTTTGGAGACGCTGTGGAGAACGTTCGGCTGCCTTTCAACGTTCAACATCCTCCAGCATGAGCAGTTTGGCAGTGGGTCAGTAATGGTGTGAGGTGGCATTTCTTTGGGGGGCCGCACAGCCCTCCATGTGCTCGCCAGGTAGCCTGACTGCCACTAGGTACTGAGATTAGGTATCCTTGTGAGACCATATGCTGGTGCAGTTGGCCCTGGGTTCCTCCTAATGCAAAGCAATGCTAGATCTCATGTGGCTGGATTGTGTCAGCAGTTCCTGCAAGACAAAGGTTTTGATGCTTTCATGGACTGTTCCGCCCGTTCCCCAGACCTGAATCCAATCGAGCACATCTGGGACATCATGTCTTGCTCCATCCACGAATGCCATGTTGCACCACAAACTGTTCAGGAGTTGGTGGATGCTTTAGTCTAGGTATGGGAGAAGATCCCTCTGGAGACCATTGGCCACCTCATCAGGAGCATGCCCAGGCGTTGTAGGGAGGTCATACAGGCACATGGAGGCCACACACACTACTGAGCCTCATTTTGACTTGCTTTAAGGGCATTACATCAAAGGTGGATCAGACTGTGACTGTGTTTTTCCACTTTTTTTTGAGTGTGACTCCAAATCCAGACCTCACTGGTTGATAAATTTGATTTCCATTAATATTTTTTTGTGATTTTGTCGTCAGCACCTTCAAATATGTAAAGAACAATGTACGAATATTTCATTCATTCAGATCTAGAATTCCTTATTTTTGTGTTTTGTGTACATATATATACACATTTTGGGGCCATTGCCTTACTCCGGTGATGCCTTAAACTCTGAATGGAATATTACATAGTTCCTTACATTTCACTTCCTTAGCATTTTGGTGGGTAGTCAGTGTTGTAATATTTAACGAACAGTCCGATTTTGGTTTCATACTTGGTCCAGTTCCTTCACTCATTTTTAGATCCTTCTTTAGGAAAGATACATTGGAAGCTGCTAACAAGCTAATTTGTTAGCTGGAGTTTTGCAGCTCATGTGACCATGTGCGGTGACACTTGTTACAAGCCGTCTCAGACTGGCTGCACTATATGTCAATTAACTGCCAAATGCCACAGTGGGGATGGATGATTGGCTAACACCCTTTTTTTAATGATATGCTTCTTGTACTAATAATTTAAATAATTTGTACTCGTTACACTTAGATTTTTTACAAATACAGCATTGCTGGCTTTTTTTGGACATATTGTGACATATTGAGTATTGGAAATTGTTCAAAAAGTATCATGATATGATATTTTTCACCCACCTCTAACCTATACAGAATAACAGAACTTCAGAGTCTGAAGATGTATGGTACAGTATCCAATGCATTGTTTTTGCAATGCAATGCAAGTCTTATGGAAAAGTTTGGCCACCTCTCAATAAATAACATATTTTGGTCATCCTAGATAATCAGTACTTAATAACACCTCCTCTGGCAGATCCCACAGCTTGCAAATGCTTTTTAGAGCTAAAAGTGTTTCAATTTATGTACTTGGGATTTTCTCCCATTCTTTCTGTAATATTTGTTAGTTGCCATTCCAAAACCTTCAGCTTGTGTCTCTTGGGGTTGTCCATGGTGGATTTTGAGGTTTAGGATCATTGTCCTGTGTAGAAGCTCAACCTCTTTTCAGCTTCAGCTTTTTTTTTACAGATGGTATGATGTTTGCTACCAGAATTTGCTGGCATTTCATGGAATTCATTCTTCCCTCCACCCATGCGATGTTTCTTTTGCCACTGGCTGCAACACAAACCCAAAGCATGACACCTCCATACTTAATGGTTGGCAATGTGTTCTTTTCATTAAATCCTGCTCCTTTTTTCCTCCAAACATGCCTTTGCTGATTGTAGCCAAAGAGTTTTATTTTAACTACATCAGTCCACAGCATTTGTTTCCAAAATGCATCAGGCTTCTGTATATGTTCTGTTGCATACTTCTGACGTTGGACTTTATTATGGGGATGCAGGTAAGGTTTTCTTCTGCTGACTCTTCCATTAAGGACAGGGGAAAGGTGGGGGGGAGAGTGGGGACAGTTGCAACATTTTTCAGGGTCCATTTAAGTACAAATTAGTTCCATATTATGATATGTACACATGTTATGGACAGGTACTGTAGGTGACATGTATGGGTTT
>JBBIGC010000033.1:2261844-2272023 GCA_037576955.1 Lepidarchus adonis
TGTGTGGGTGTGCGCGCCCACAACCCCCCCCGAGCGCGCGCGCGCGCGCGTGTGTGTATGGGGGGTGGTCCGAGGGTTGCTGGCTGCCTACTTATCAATAGTTGCAATTTTTTTTGAAACCACATCGGTAGTGCATTGCAAGAAGCACAAGTGCCCTTAAAAAGAGAAAACGCGGGGACATTAACATACTGATTTCATGCGCGTGGCAAAGGGCCTGTGCCAATATCAGAGAGGACTCAGCACTCCTATTGTCTGCTGGGACTCTGGTCTCCTCTGATATGAAAATTCAATTATATTATAACTAGATCTCGCCGTGCGTTTTGACAGTCGACGGTAGCCTCTTGCCAGCTGCATCGGTGTGGGGGGACCAGAGGCTCCTGATAGCGCTGAAGCAGCCTTTCAGCCATTGACATGTTTTTTGGGGCGGAGGGATGTGGTGTGAGGGCGGTGGGGTGGGGGGTTGGGAGGCGGCAAGATTACCTAAATGTGTCGCGTTTAAGCGACGGAAGTTAATCGGCAATGCACTGCCATTATCTCTCCACGGTAATTTCAATACCACCCTCAAATCTGTGTTTGTGCCCACCCCCTCCACCGTTCATGCGCGCGCGTTCTCACGCTTCCACCTGCGGTTCACTTTCTCCAATCAGATCCCTCGTTTCCCACCCAGCCGTTCAGCACAATATGTGTTTATTTATTATTTTTTCTATCCGTTTACGTTGCTTGTAAACAAGGTAGACGTTTGGCATCATTTTCTCCACGGTAAGCAGTTTTTTTTATGGACGGACTCTGCGCTTCTGGGAAGTTGGCTTATTCATGGCGAATGTGCTGATATATGGAGTTTAAATTGCTCGAGAGCAGCAAGAGTTAGGAGCAGTTAAAAACAAAGTATTAGTGAAATAGGAAGAGTTTGGACACAAACAAGTTGCTGATGGCAGCTAACAGTGTTAAAATGTTTATGATTTCGTCCTGTGTGCAGTGAGGTCCAAAAATGAGACCTCATTGGAAATCTTTTTTTTTCCTCTAAATTGGAAGTTTATAACAGAAAGTTTTGACATTCTAAGCAGTAAAACGAACTATATTCTGGTCACTTTTCAAAATGAAGCAAATTTGTGACATTGACTATTTTTGCTATTTGCAAAAGTGACTGTGTGAAAGATTTCTATAAAGAGGACAGTTTTTCACTGGAGTAAATGTTTACCTCTTAGATATATTTGATATATTGGCCAGAAACTCATCAGCCTGGAGTCTACACCAAGTTGAATGCAAGCTTTTATCAATGGAAAATGGTTCATTCCAAATACTCATGTTAAAACATCTACTTTTTACAAAAATTCTTGTGCAGACATTTTGTTAAAAAAGTATGCAAACCTTTATTTCCAGACACATGTGGACATCTGTGGTTCTAAACTGCTGGCAGGTCAGTCAAGCAAATGTGCTCAGTGTCTATGAAGCCACACTGTTGAAGCACACGCAGAGCGAGGCCTGGCATTGGCATGATTAATAATCATGGACTTTGTAAGAAAATATGTTGGCTTGATAGCAGCACATGTGTCTAAAAGCTCAATAAATGCCTCCCATTATACACCCCTGCATCAATGGGACTTTGACACGTGTAAGTCATCCATGCCTCAGATGCTGATTTACATCAATATCATTACTTTTGCACTGATAAAAGTTTGTAGTCCAGTTTGTCTTTTGTCTTTTTATGAATCAAGCTAAACATAAACTGACCACATCACAAGTTTTCTTTTTTTGGTTTACCAATCTTTGCACAAAACATGTGCATGGTTTTCTTTTTGTGTATTACACTCATCTATGTGATGTGAAGATAATGTGCAATATAATGTGCAATATGTGTCACAATGTGTTTAACATATAGGATTCAAACTCCAGTCCTGGAGGGTCATTGTCCAGCATGGTTTGGTCGTTTCCCCCTCAAACACACTCACTACACCTGAAAATTAACAGCTGATCCAGGTGTGTTTGATTAGGGAGATCACTAAACTGTGGTGGACATTGGCCCTCCAGCACTGGAATCTGAGACTCATGTAACACTGTGAGGCTCAGGAGATAGAGCTCCAAAATCAAGAAGGCAATCCAGATCCACAGTTCCAGACAACGCCTAATTAACAGATCGGCCTCATCTGAGTATTAGACTCATTAGCATTAGAGCAGGAAGTGTCTCTTCTTGCTTTGCAAAGAATTGTTTACCTGATGACCTTACTTAGGGTTTCTCTCCTGTGTGTCTTTGGATTTTTTGACTTTTTATCTTCTGGCTTGGTTTTGGACTTTGGTTTTGGATTTTGGACATTTTATTAAACGCATTGGTCTTTGGCTTCCTTATTTCGTAACAATCACATTATTATTGAGCAGTGTTGCTAATACACAATACAGGTGTTAAAGATGGTTAAACATTGCATACCCTCACTTGCACTCTGAATTGTATTGTATTCTGTACATTGAACTTTTTACACATGACAATAACATTTTTTAAATTGTAATCATTGGATCCTTTCATTCGGTCTTTTTCAAGGCAGTGGTAGGCTGTGTTATGAGACAATGGTTTTCTGAAATACTCCTGAGCCCTTGGGGCCCTTTTCCCATTCAGACGTCATTTCTGCCCTTGTCCTACTAATTAGATTCCCTGAATCTTTACAAAATATTATGTGCTGTAAATGGTGAAAGACCAAAATTTTTTGCAGTCCTTTTTAAGTAGTTTTTTAAACTGACTGACAATTCCAATTCCATTGGAATTCCATTGGTGGATATTCCTTTTAAACCCAATCATGATCTTGTCAGCTGTTCCCAAATCACCTGCTTATTGTGGAATGTTTCAAAATGGAGTATTGGGAATTTTCTATATAGTCTTTACTCTCATGTTGTCCTTGTCCCAATATTTTTGAGTGTGTTGCAGGCTTCAAATTCAAGATTTATGCATATTTACAAAGTCGGTTAGCTGAAACATTAAGATAATTATATTTGTACTTTTGGTAAAAAAAAGTTCCAGAGAATTTACAATTAGCATATTTTTATTTTTTACTGAATTTTGCCAAATGTTCAAACAACTTTCAAAACTAGAATTTTCAGTAGAGGGTGTTTGGAATGCACAATATTTTCTTCAGTAAGTATCTTTGTGCGTTGTATCCCAAATTCTTTGTTCCAAGTTCAGTGCTATGTTTCAGTCCAGTCTAGACTTCCACAGGGCTAGGTGTATAACAATTTTTTTGTCAAATTGCATGACCTGCCCTTGCTCTTCTTATTAGATTTGGATTTGTTTGTGTCCTGGAAACAAACTGGATGTTTGCATGAATTGGCAGTGATGAACGTGCAGCATATTGAGGCCTTACCTTGAGGTGAGCAATGTTTCAAGGAAAAGGAGAGATGAAAGAGTGTTATTGATGTATGCGCAAAGAGAGTGTATGAGGTATGTCCCTTCCGCTGTACAGATTTTAAGCTTCATTGTGTGTGTGTGTATGTGAGCGAGAGTGAGAGAGTAGGTACAGTGTATGGAGGGCAAGCGAGAGGCCAAGGCACAGGAAACGCCCCCCACTTCAACCCACAGCTCCAAGACCGGAGAGCGGCTAGCCTATTAACCTAGAGCACAGCACACACATACCTGCCTCCCCTCATTAGGCTGTGTTGAAGTACAAGCGCACCCAAAAGGAGAAAAGAAACCCTAATTAGTATTCTCTGCAGGGCCACAACCATTAGCACTTAATTAGCACGAAGAGCACCCTTCATTCTGTGTGTGTGTGTGTGTGTGTGTGTCTATGTGTGTGTGTGTGTGTGCAGACCACAGTATGGCCACATCTTATCTGCATGCAGCCCTGAAAAGGTGTTCTTTGTTTGTGCATGTGTGTTTGTGTATGGGCCTGTTTTGTGGACTTTGTGTGCATCTGGGTGCTCTTTATAAGTGTTGGCTCCTTTCTGCCACAGTTCAGAAGCACAAGGCCAGCAGAATGAAAAAGTTGGCTATTCGATTTGACTCCTATTCTGTGTGTACAGTTCAGGGGACTTGATGTATTTCCAAAGTCCGTCTGACTGTTGAGCTTTGACACATTGCTCTGCTTTGTCTTATAACTGTGTTTTGGACTCTAAACTCACTTAAAGTAAGTTTTTTTCTAACATAGACTCAATGTGCAACACCAGTGAGCTGCATTTCATTTTTCAGTTTAACAGTGTTGTTAAATAAATGAGCCAATTTTCTTCATGATTTAAAATTCTAGGAGGTTTGTTTTTTATGACCACACTACAATGGGAACATAATCCAAAGATGATGGAATACTTTGAATAGTATTCACTACATTTTCTATGTTTCATCCATCTGATTTTTTCTCTTGAAAAACATATACAGGTGTATACAGTATCTCGTAAAAGTGAGTAAACCCCTCACATTTTTGTAAATATTTTATTATATATTTTCATGGGACAACACTGAAGATATGACACTTTGATACAATGTAAAGTAGTCAGCATACATCTTATATAACAGTGCACATTTGCTGTCCACTTAAATAAAGCTCTAAAATGCCAGGAACAAAAGTGAGTACGCCCCTAAGTGAAAATGCCCAAAGTGTCAATATTTTGTATGGCCACTATTATTTTCCAGCACTGCCTTAACTGGAATCCTCTTCCACTCCTCCACAGAGCTGGTGGATGTTTACTTTCCATTTGAGGATGCCCCATAGATGCTCAATAGGGTTTAGGTCTGGAGACAGGCAGGGATAGTCTTGGAGGTTTGTTTGGAGTCGTTATCATGTTGGAATACTGCTCTGTGGGCCAGTTTCTGAAGGGAGGGGATCATGCTCTGCTTCAGTACATGCTGACATTCATAGTTCCCTCAATAAACTGTAACTCCCCAGGGCCGACAGCACTCATGCAGCCTTAAACAATGCCACTCCCACCACCATGCTTGACTGTAGGCAAGACATACTTGTCTTTGTACTCCTCATCTGATTGCCGTCACACATGCTTAACACCATTACTGAACCAAAAAACTTTATCTTGGTCTCATCAGACCACAGGACATGTGCTTAGTCTGCTTGTCTTCAGCAAACTGTTTATGGGCGTTCTTGTACATCATTCTTAGAAGAGGCTTCCTTATGGGATGACAGCCATGGGGTCCAGTTTGATGCAGTGTGCAGCATATGGTCTGAGCACTGACAGGCTGACTCCCCCCCCCCACACACACACTCCACCTCTGACAGCACTCATCCATTTATTTTCAAAAAACAACCTCTGAATATGACACTGAGTACATGCACTCAACTTCTTTGGTCAATCATAGTGAGGCCTATTCTGAGTCGAACCTGACCTGTTAAACCACTGTATGGTCTTGGCCAACATGTTTCAGCTCAGTTTTAGGCTATTGACAATCTTCTTATAGCTTAGGCCATCTTTATGTAGAGCAACAATTATTTTTTTCAGATCCTCACTCCTGAGACTTGAAACACTACTGTGTCACATGGCACTGGGGAGAGGCAATTTCACAATTTGGACATTTACACTTAGGGGTTTACTCACTTTTGTTGCCAGCAGTTTAGACATTGATGGCTGTGTGTTATTTTATGGCGACAGCAAATGTACACTGTTATATAAGCTGTACATTGATTACTTTACATTGTATCAAAGTGTCATATCTTCAGTGTTGTCCCATGAAAAGATATAATAAAATATTTATAAAATATTAAAGGGTGTACTCACTTTTATAAGATAAATAAAGTTTTGATTCGACCACTGATTTCTTGGTACAACAGATTGCTGTTGAATTCAGAGATGGTCGCAATAGGAATGCATTAGGATTAAAATTCTCCTGCAAATTTTCTCATAGCAGCTCTGACTTTGGAGAAGGCAAACGACATTTACTGCAGGCTGTTTGCAGTTCTGGTCACTTTTTTGCTTTACACAACTACTGTATTAGTTTGCTGAAGGATAAATAAACCTAAGCATTTTTTTTCCATTTTGAGGCGCTCCAAATTGTTGAACATTTTTAATTTAACGTCCAACTTGGCTTGCCTTCCCTCTACCTATCTATTGCCACTGCCTGCAAAAGCAGAACCCCAGAAGCAGAAAGCTTGGAGATTTCAATGGGTGGCACTCATGATACAGTTATTGCCCACAAGGTGATTAAATACAACATTATACTTCAGTGTAATACTAATACACATTCATTTAGTCCTAAGTCCCACACTTCATAAATGCATATATACAGTATTGGCATCAGCAGATATGTCTCTGAAAATATGATATACTAGCATAGGCCCACAATTAACATACTGCTGTCTCCCTATATAAACCTTATTTTAAAAATGAAGGTCTTTAAATTACTATTGGCTTAGATAAATAGTTTTAAGAAAAACCTATAATTGATGTAGAACAAGGAAAATTAAAAGAACCATTTGTGGAAAGATTCTCAAAATGTTATGCAGGGAAACACAAGCAGTTCTTTTATACCATCACTCCAAGAACTTAAATTTTATACATTTTAACAAGAATTCAGCCTTATTTATCATTAGTGTTCCAACGCTTATGGATACAGTGTTCCATTACTTTCCAGACCTGTTAACCTGTTCTTGTAAAGATGCTAAGTGGACACTGGCTCTTTGTAAGGCTTTAGCTTAACCTAGTGCACTGTAAAAGAAGTTGTATTTTGTGAACCAGACTAAGCTCTTTTGAAGCGACCTGTTTCCTCTTCCCTCTTTACTGCCACTTCATACACATGAAGTGGGCATGGGGGAGGTGATGTTGGATTTGTCCTTTCTGCTGTGTCCTCTTGTTAGCCCCTGCTCGTCTCAGGCCTGGGCTGGTGGCACCTTTCACTTCCCGAAACCCAAGAGGCAGAGAGCTGTCATTTGCCAATTTGGCCTGAATGGGGCCATGCAGCAGATTGAATGTCGTTTTCCCACCAGGCTTCTCCGTCCTGCCCCAGCATGGAGGGGGGCTGGACCAGGGGAGGTAGGAAGGGATCGGCAGTAATGCTAGAGTAAAATTAGCGCTTTGATGGCAGGTAATAGTTTGAGATGGGTGCCACTGACGTGGATTTCCAAGAAGAACACGGCAGGGTCTCTCTGGCCCCTCTCTCTCTTTCTCTCCTATCTCCCTCCACTCTCTTCTCTCATTGTCTCTCTCTCACTCTCTCTCTCTGTCTCTCTGTCTGTCCACTGGCCAGCCTGGTGCTGACACACCTGTAAGATTATACTCTGTTAACCTCTGCTGTCAGGACTGTAATTTCTCCCTGATCAATGTAATTATGCAGCTCCAGTGCCCTCCTCCATCTCAAATGGCCAGTCTGGTGCTCTTGCTTTGGCTGAGTAATCCCTCTCACCCAAATTAACTTCTTGCCTTTGTATGTCACAGATGCAGACACAAAACAGAGTGTACAACAAATGTACTCCATGAGTGTTCACATAGGCTTTAATCTACCATTAGAAAAGAGTGTATGGGCAGTTTAACAGTGAAACCATTTAGAAATGCAGCCCTGTCATCAGTTTCTGTCAATCGCTGATACTACTGCTCGTGTATTGGCTAACATTTACAGCCTGTGGCAGTGGGCAGGGTGTGGTCATTTGTGTGGATGGATGATACTGTGCTGGTAAAGGTCTCTGGGTGGAGCACAGGTTCTAGCAGTGGCGTTTATTCCAGCTTCAAAGGAACAATCACTTGCGCATCTCCCTGGGATCCTGATACCTCTTTCAGCGTCATCCCTGGAAACGTACACATGCTCACAGGGAGGCTGTACAAAAAAGACAAAATAACATTTTAGCATGGCCAACAATCCAAACCTGTCGTAGAGCCGGAGGTGTAGCATTAGATTGTGATATGCATACGCATCTGCAAGTTCATTTACATTCTGTGTATTGTATTTATAACAGTACTTTGGAGACAGGTCTTGGCATTAATGTTTTACAGGGGGGAAATGGTTAAATGGTTACATGCCTCAGATATATTCCATCACAAATATTATATGTACATTTATAAATAGCTAAATAGTAGTGTGCACAAAACCTTGAGACACTAAAACAAATTATTTACAGTCATGTATCTGGGCAGTAAGTGGGTTTTTAATATTTATTTTTTACTATTATTTAGTAAATAATTAAAAAGAACTGCTTGTCTTTCAAAGAGTAGTTCATACATTGTGAGCTCATTAGAAGAGCAAAGTTAGGCCCTTGTGTGGGTTTAGAAACTTTCTCCTGCTATTTGTTGACATCTGCAGTTGCAATTATATTTGCATAGATTATATTTCTGTGAACAATCCTTTTCATTTAATGACCAGCCAAACTACATGCTGCAGCTAAACTACAAGCACTGAGATGTGATAAAGAATGGTATAGAAATGGATAAACAAAGACTTTGACATGAACACAGTCATGCCTTGTTATTGCTTGAGTGTCAAATAAATACTTAGTTTCTTTTTTTAAAGACGTTTGGACAATAATGAGACTATGAAGATATTTTCTCTTTTATGTATTCCCATTAAAAGCCGTTAGCCTCTCGCTCTCTAAGGCCCTCTTAGGCTGCATACTGACAGATGAGAGGTTAAAGGCCTGTTAAATGTCTGAATTAATCTGCAGCTGTCACTTTGACAAAGACGGAAACAGGACACTGTGCGCTGTCAGGAGCCATCAAGGCAATTGGAACAACAATTAAAGGCTGAAATGGATGATCCTCACCAAGATCACTATTACGATGGCCATTGGGGAAAAGTAGCTATAAGCTCTCAGTGGATCCTGTTAAAGCGAAATAATAGAATATTCCTCTCATATGGATTATTCACTTCTACTAATGAAGGGGTGTCTTTAAAAGGAAGCATCCATTGCTAATATCAAGCTTTATATTGTGTGTGTGTATGTGGTTTGTGTTAAGCTTATTCACAATAACACAGAGCATCAGAAAGCATTGTTTCAGAAAAAGCTTTTTGCATCCATTTGTGCATTCTATCTTTCTATCTTTCTCTTTCTCTTTTCGTCTGATGAAGCCTGATGAAGCCTGGCAACTCCAGGTCAGTTTCCCTTGCCAAGTTTTGCAGGCCGCCATGTTGTCCATTCTGCTCAGCTATTTAAAAAATGTTGAATATCAACAATGGCTTTCACTGGGGCATTGTCAACTTTTGTATGAAGCAATCTTGGCTGAATGCGATGGCTCGCAGTGCAGGGAGGGCGCGGGATGGGCGATCGTCGCCCGTCTTCCTGCCCCTCTCTCTCCCTCTCTCTCTCTCTCTCTCTCTCTCTCTCTCTCTCTCTCTCTCTCTCTCTCTTTCTTTCTTTCTTTCTCTGTCTTTCTCTCTCTCGCTCACTCTCTCTGTCTCTCCCAGGCTCTGAGCCGCACAGCCAGCCGGAGGATCTCGCACGGGTTTCTTCTGGGTCTTCACAAGCCCCCCTGGAAGGAGCAAAGAGAGGGATGGAGAGGGACGAGTGTGAGGCGGTGAGTGTCTTTCTGGAAACTGCTGTTGGGAGGCTGAAGTGCTGAGGCAGCCGGTGAGAGCAGGGGGTGGGGGGTGGGGAGGTGGTTTTGGGAGGGGAGGGCGGCAGGGTGGGTTGTGTTAGCTCTGCATCACATGCACTAACGGCATACGCACTGGCACCATGGGCTAAAGATGTTGGAAGGTGGAAAAAGGGGCAGTTTGGCTTCGGGTGTCACCGATATGGTCGTCGCTTCATGTTCCTTTACTTTATGTTTGAGGCTCACTCAGCAGGAATAACTTATTGATGCTAATTGACTGTTCAGTTTAAGGAATATAAAAGCATTGTTCAAATACATGTCACAGGTTTTTCTCCGGTCCTTTAATTTATACATTTGAAGCCCAAGATTTAGATCACATTTTAAAAAGTAGCTTTACAAAGCAGCCTGAAACACACAGAATCTGTGAAGTATTCAATCACACAAATAATGTGCCCATTTATACATGTGTGTGTACTGTATTTGTGTGTCTATGGGGCCTGCGAGAGGAAGGGGGATGTCTTTGTCAGGCTGTCACTTAGAGTATGCAGTAGCTGTCTCAGACGCATCCTCTCCAATGCAACAGCAACAGCTTGTAACTGCCATTGACATGTCAGTCTCCAGGGCTTTCAGCTGTCAAGCCCTCTAAACTCTTCTCACCCCAGCTGTGCCTGTGTGTGTGTGTGTGTGTGTGTGTGTGTGTGTGTGTGTGTGTGTGTGTGTGTGTGTGTGTGTGTGTGT
>JBBIGC010000033.1:2332852-2345043 GCA_037576955.1 Lepidarchus adonis
ACACACACACACACACACACACACACACACACACACACACACACACACACACACACACACACACACACACTCTCACATCCGCACACAATGCTCGGACAGCAGTTAGGGTTTACTGCGCGCGGCCCGCTGGCTTTACGAGGCAGACGGATCCTCCTCGCCATAAAGCCATCAGTCAGGAACAAAGGGGGCAGGTGCGAGGCCTGTAGTGTTCACCTGCACCCAGCAGCGATTCAGAGCCATTCAACAAGGCCAAGAGGCTCTTCTCCCCTCTTCTCTCCATTTTCCCTTACTTCTCTTTCCTTTTCTCTAGATCACTCCACCCTGCTTCACGTGTTTGTCGCTCATCCTCACTCTCCTTTTCTTCTCTCTCTCTCTACTTAAGGCTTCTTCATGCTACAGTGTAGAGTCTACGATGTATTTCTATAGAGCATGGGAAGGAAACCATATGGAGGAAGAGCTGGGAGAAGTTTTGAGGGAAAAGGTATTCTTGTTTTCTTTCATAGAAGATAGAGTGAGCGAGCACTTATTACTGTCTCCTCACAACACATCTGCTCACCTTCAGTGTTCAGCAGAGTAGTGGTCAGTCAAATAGAACTTACTGACCCCCATGGGTAAATATATAAATAACCATTTTGGTTCTGCATTATTGTAACACTTTATTTATGTCCCACAAACTTAACTATGTCCCCAAGGTGCTGAAGTGTAATAATTTCGCTTATGTAGAGAGGCAGTTTTCAGGAATACACACTGATACAAATCAACGTAATGGCGCTTAAACAAGTGTGATAATTATGAATATTGTACAGTTTTCCCATCTAAGCACATGTCATGTGTCGACTGCCTTTAACAGTTGAATGAACCTAAAAATGGAAAACTATGTAACTATAACATTTAATGTATGTTAATACAGTAAAATTGTATTATGTGATCTTTTTAAGTAATGATGGAGATACTTAAAATGATCACATAATACAATTTCTCTGTATTAACATACATTCAAATTTAAACACATTTGTTCCGACTTTTGTAAGGTTAGCATCTTGTAGATATTCTCTAATATTCCTCACATTGCTTGCAAATCTGATGCAAAATTGGTCAAAGTTACATCCAAGTTAAAAAAAGAGTCATTATCATGATACTGAGTGAAGTGGAGAGACACTTGAACAGTTAAGCAAACTAAATCAGTGTGTCCACCAGCCTGGCAGGATGGTGAGCCCTGAGACAGGCCGGCACCTGCGAGTTAGCAGCCAGTCAGCAGAGCTGTGGGACATGCAGAGAGGCAGGTGGACAGCACACAGGCAGATATACGGGGTAGACGACAGGAAGACAGACGTACAGAGAGACAGGCCATGGGCAGGCTGCAGCAGCAGCGGGGGTAGGTGCCTGGGTGTCCGCTTGGCCGCAGAAGAACAGATGTGTGGTGAATCTTTAACTTCCCTTGCTCCCCACTGTCACTGCATCTGTGCACAGCCCCGCTGGGTTAGTGTAGCCCCCTCCTGTGTGAAAAAAGCGAAACAATAAAAGCCTATCGGTGCACTTATTGATCAGCGCTGACCCGCTGGGGTTACTGATATTTAATGGCCGTTGGGGTCATTAAGTCTCCGGGGTCTCTTGGAACTTTCGCTGAGTTTAGTCAGAAACCGAAGAAACCACACTCACAGCCGCTGCAGATGAATTGAAAACGTATTGATTATCTGCCCGAGTGGCATTTTGTTTAAGTGGTCATGACATTCAGACTGATTTGGGCAAAATTTTAATAGCTGTTGGATGATAAACTGTCACACACAGTTTAAGTGCACCATAGGTTTGCATGGGGAATAATGCAATTACCAGATGACGCTGTTATGCTTGCATGCATCGATACCTTAAACCGTAAGAATGCAAACTGTTGCGTGGATTAAAATCACAGCCTCATTAGTGCGTGACAGGTATTCAGTAGCCACACTGAGTATCAAGGCTTAAGTGTACTGAAACAGCATCGCTTCTCATTGTCCCGCGCTAACCCCTTATGTGAAATAACAGATATGTCACCGACATAATACTCGGTAAGTAGCGTTTTATTGTCATTTATGTGATCGGCCCTAATCCCCTTAGACGTCACACAGTAAATAGTGGGGGGGAAACTATGTCTCCCTCGCGCTCTCTTTCTCTGCCCCTCCAGCGCCCGTGGTTTATTTTAATTGAAAATTAGCAAAACAAAACAAGGGCAAGAGGCTCCCTGAATGGGGCCCCCTTTTCCCTGGGAGCTCCTGGGCCGTTGAATAATGCATATGGGAGAGAGTAAACAGCAGCAGCGGGTCTGGCCCCAGAACAATGGGCTCTGCTCTGAGCTCAGCCAGGGCGGCTGATTTTATTACCGAGCTGTCAATCCTCCCCCAGCCTGGGAAGCGTGGGACCGCGGCCAGGAGGCAGCTGCTGACCGGCCGACACTGACCCGCTCGCCCGGACCCAATCGAGCCGCCCGGATTGCAGCGCACACCCACCGAGCCGCGTCCCGCATGCCTCCACACACGCTGTACGGACACACGCATGCAACCCCCAACCCCTGTCAGGGTCTGACCACATGAGGTTCTCACTAAACTGGGTTACTGGACCCTACATTAACTAATATTTTTACATTCAAATTCCTGACACTTTAGATAGAAAATGGTAAAGGTATAGCAACAATTATTTGACCTACACATGGAATAGAACTTATGACATTGCTCTTCGTAATAAAAGATAACTTTTACATACTTCTTAGTAGAAAAAATCTGACACTTGTTTTTGTTATTTGTTATAATTTTAGTGCATTTTCCAGCTTGATATCATTTGAAGTTATTCTTAAACATTCATGAACAAATATAAATTGTTTTTAAACAAAATTAAATTGTAAATGTGTGTAAACTTTAGTTACAACATATTCATTCATAGTAATGATGTAAATACAAAACATGTTCTAATACAAATCGCATCTGGTGTCATTAAAAAAGACATTGCTGTTTAGATTTCATGCAGCAACTCTGGGGAAGAGGCTTTTTAAAGTACTTAGGGACAGTATTTAAATGGAAAAAGCTGCAGAACTTCAGCAAAGACTTATTAGCAACTCCCTCTCTGACGTTTGAAAGGGAGAATAAGAGAGAATCAAGCAGTCACACAAAATTAGCTGCAGGAATATCTGAATGTAGCAGTAACAGTAGAGAACAATAAGCACTGTGGTCTTCACATTTCATATACCCCACAGAAAAACACAGAAGCACAGAGATTCACATGTCACATTTGCTCCCAGTCTTATAGGTAAATCAGAACATTGTACACTGAAAAGACAGAACAAATATAACTACTTGGCAATAGTTCAGCTCATCATGTTTGGAGTAAGAAGGTATGATATTCAAGTCAAAACAATTGAGAAAAAAATGCTGTAAAATGCTGTAAAAAAAGCTATTTGTCTTTCTCTATTTATTTATTTTAGTGTATCTTTATTTATACATATTAATAAATAATTTTGTATAAAAAATCAATTGGCAGTATGCACTTAAATTGGTTAAAAACAGTGTCTCAGTCCAATTCCACTCACTTATAGACTAAAGAAAATTTAGTTATTCATTAAATAAAATAAATAAAAAATTAAGTTAAAAAGTCTGATTCTGATGCTTTCTGAAAATAAAATCTCTTAATAAGCCATTTTTAGTCAGAGAAATGTTTGCCTCTTTTTAAGCAACAACATAAAGTTTGTATTATTGGATTAGTGGACAGTGAAGGGTCATGGAGGGCAACTGGAAACTCTCTCTCTCTCTCTCTCTCTCTCTCTCTCTCTCTCTCCCTCTCTCTTTCTTTCTTTCTTTCTGCCCTTCTTCTTCTTCTCCAGCTATTGAGATTCCTGTCTTGCTTCTTGGCTTGGGCCCACGTTGGTTGCCATGCCGACCAGCAAATTGGTTAGCAGGATGAGTAATGATGTGATGTGGTGGAGCTGGAAGGACCCAACAAAGAACTTATTACAGCTGGGCCTTTTCATAGTGTGCCATTGTTGTCAAGTGCTCCTGATATTAACCTGCCTCTAGCAGAGCTTCCTATCCTCATGAGCAGCGCACGCGTGTACTGTCAACTGCTCAGCACCCACCAGGAGAGAGATAGAGAGAGAAGGAGAGAGCAAGTAATGCCCCTCTATCGCTCCTCACTACGCTTCCTCACCCTCTCATCACCTTATCACCTCTCAGGGTTGTAAGACACGTGGAGACACTTGTTAACCTATTTCTTCTCTCCTGTAGAAGTCCCGATACTTACTTTAGTCCCAATCTGGTTCATCTCGACAGTTGCGACTATTGGTGTTAAAGTTAAAGTTTATAGGAAAGCGAGAGGAACTTGGTCATCCCCTTTGTGGCAAACAGCATGGCGTCATTTCATGCTAATGAATTCTCTCTCTAAAAAAAGAGGAATTCTGGCAGAAGTGTAGATCCTGAAAGTTTGACGATGGAGAAAAGTTACTGTACATGCAGTCCTGTTCTCCAGAAAGATGATTTTTGCTTCATTTTTGTTGTTTGCTTGGCATCCCATAGAAAGTAAGGGGTAAAGAAAGGTTGAAAAATGTTAATGTGAGAATGATTTGTGTATGTGAATGTATTTATGAAGAGGAAATCCAATGTGAACCCCCATATCGGCCTACGAGGGTTTAAGGGTTGAGTGTTTAAACAATATTTTAATTTTATTTTTTTCCATTAATCTATAGTTTTCACTTTTTCCATATGACATAATGTATAATGTTATTTGAATTTACTGTTCAATGAAGACCCCAGTGTATTTGAACACTGGATTGGAGCAGAGCCAGGAACACACAGTGGAGCTGGGAAAACAAGCACACAAACGCACACATATGTGCGTACACTGACACCAAACATCCTTGTGAAAAGGTGAAGAGTCCACCCCCACCCCCCCTCTTGTCCCACTGAGGTGTGAAGGGTATAAAAGTGTTATGCTACTGAGAGAGAGAGCGAGAGAGTGAGAGAGAAAGAGAGAGAGCGCAAGAGCATGCTTCTTGGCACAGGATGTTTGAGTGTTTGACTTTAGTTTAACAACATCCTCTGTGCAGACCCCCGGGCGGGCAGGCAGGGAGATGGGTCAGAGATAGCAGAGTGATCTGCCACTGCTCTGCCGCTGACCCATTGTCCTGCTTATCTTCAGCCTGGGACACGCTGATGGAGAGGGGAGATGATGGGTGATAATACAAAAAATCAATGCCTCCAGCTTCTTTAGGCACTATGAGGAACTGCGAGGCCTAATTAGTGCATTGGCATATCGATGCCAATACAAAAGCCCCCGAATTTACGTTTTGCTGTCCCACGGGGGGTTGTAAGCTTGTTAGACTAATGTAATTACTGACTTGGACATACAGTGGTTTCCCAGTGTCAGAAAACCAGGATTAACTTTCATTTAAAAATCATAGAATATCAGCATCATCATGTCTCTTTAAGGCTAACATCTCTCTGCAGAGAAATAAAAAAAAGTTAAACAAATCACACAAAAGAATTATATTAGGTCATGTGTTTATTGAAAAAAAAGATCCAATAACATATCCGGCATTTGCTTTCAGTTTCTGGTAACTGTTATTCATTCTTCCATACAGAACAGCATTGGCTCTTGATTGGTCTGTTTAAATGAACCGTTTGCTTTAGGTCTTTCCACACCATTTCATTTAAAATCATTGAAATTTTGACTTTGACTTTGGAAAAATTTAAAGGCTTCACAAAATTTTAATCACCATTGTATATTAAATAAGCAAAGAAATGTTTATTATATGTGAAAATCATATAATTCAATGTAATAGCATTACTAATAAGCCCATTCATGTTCCAGCCACAAGTGCATTCTTCTGTAACACCTGTTGCATAGTGCAAGCTTTACAGAATGCTAACAAAAGATCTTGTTCAACCACACAACTTGATGAAACTCAGTGTAAACTGAGTGTCATTATGTTTTGAAATGAGATTTGATTGATTGTAGTTATATTGAGCTGATATAACTATATTGAGACATTGCAATGATGACAAGAGTCCCACCACTCGTTTACTTGGTTAACAGGGCATCTCTTTTTTCCATAAAGCTAGTTTTTCACTGGAGGGGTCTGTCTTCAGTGTCCAGTCAGGGAGTACTAAGGGGCAGCCCTGCACCCACCCTAGTCCCTGTGGGAAAGAGTGCATCACATGGAATTTACTGGTATGGCTCAGGTAACATGGTGGGGGATGGGTGGAGTGAAGATGGCCAAAAGAATGAGAGAGTAAACCTGACCCTGAGTAAAAGAAGATTTGAAACCATGAGCATCTCACCTGGGGATAGGTGTGTGGGTGGGTGGGGGTGTGGGGTATGCTGGGGTACACCACATCAACATTATTTCACATTGATTCTTACAGGTTAATGCAAAGTCACTCTGGACCTGAAGTGTTCAAACAGTGTAGGTACATGGTTAACTGCAGCAACAATATTCTCAACACATTGGTGAAATCTCGATATAATGTGGTTAAATACTGGCCAAAATGTATTTATATTAATTTAATGTGTATTTACTGCATAATGTAAAGGCTTTGATTCATTCAGATGTACACAACAACTCAAAAGCAATGGCTCTAAATGGTCAAGATGCCTATAATGAAACATTTTACTTTGCAATAGTAATTCACAAATTATGCATTGTGTGTGTGTGTGTGTGTGTGTGTGTGTGTGTGTGTGTGTGTGTGTGTGTGTGTGTGTGTGTCCATCCCCTAGGGGAATAGAACTGTGGGAATAAACACTTCTAACAAGGCCACAACTCCCAAGGGAGCGCCTCTCTTGCCGGAAACTACTCAAACACGCATGCATATGCACACCCACATACCCACACCCAGAGGGGACCCGGTTTCATTCGGGATTCCCTTACATGACTCCCTCGGGTTCCGTTTTCCATGTACAGCCTATGACTGCACTCACACCCACTCCAGTGTTAAAAGCTATTGAGGAGGTCAGTAATGCTGTGCTGGGTCCACCATTACTGACATCCTCTACTTCAGGAACAATGCACATTTTATCCCCAAACAGATGAGAGATGGACATAATGTCACTCAAAACCAGACATTTGTGTCTCTGAAATGTCTTTGTGTTTGTGTGTTCTTATGTGTTTCAGATGTTCAGTCACTGTTTAAACTTGGCTTCGCCTATTCTTCCATGAAATGTATGTATTTTATTGCATTACATGTTTTGCATAAAGAGGGAAAATGAGTTTGCAACGTTAGATTATATCTTTGTTACAGAGAATGACATTTTAATAAAATTAACATCCAAAAAGCCTTGTTAATATATTTAATAATTATTTATATATTATTTATGCAGCTTACTCATTTCATATATATATATATATATGTTTTCTGTATACTATGGCCAGTTATTTAATTTATATATTTATTAATGATTTATTAATTTTAATTATTTATTAATTATATATTTTAATATATATGAAATATATTTTATAAATAAAAACTATTTTAGAATTTCATGCTTGCAACACACAGAAAAAAGTTGAGAGAGCAACATGCTCAGTATTTTACCTTTTCTGTTAAGTATATAAATCATAGAAGTTATGGCCTTGTCTGATAAGGTCTGAGATACGTCCATACTTCCCAAATCTATTCACAATGCTATGTACTGCTGATGATAAAAGACCTCAGTTCTTTGGAGTCCTGTGGGGGTTTCAGATTTTTTTGACTGATAAGCAATTCTCTCAGGAGGAGTGATGAGTCACACATCTTTGCTTGTAAAGACTGAGCCTTTGTTTGATGTACCTTTTTTACCATAATCACGATATCTTTACCTTTTCCCAGTTCAACTGCTTATTGTGAAAACTTTCAAAATGTTTCTACAAGCTTTTCACTCTTATTTTCCAGTATATTTTTTACGTTTATTCACATTTACAAAATACAATCAAGTTGGTCCACCAAACCATTAAAAGGTTTTCAACATTCAACATAATTTACAAATGACAGATTTAGTTATTATTGAATTTTACAAAATGTCCCAACTTCTACAAAAAGGGGGTTTGTATTTCAAATTGCAATAATAAAAACCAATAGTAATTTTATCTCATGTATAACCATGTCACAAATCGCTTTAGATTTACATTTTCTGGCATTTTATTTACCACAATAAATGCAGTGGTCAACCAGTAATGACTTCTTATTAAATAGGCCAATTAAATATAGTGTAAGTTTAATTAGTGTTTAAGCACTCATTTGACAAAACTATACATACAGAAGATATGCTGATAAGCAGCATCAGTTCACCTGTTGATACATAGATAAGAGCTCATTTGAGAATGACAGAAATGGGCTTTGGGCTTTGGGTGGGGGTTGTCTTGCAGAGAAGCAGAAAGAACATTTTTGCTGGGGCATGAGCTCAGAGCCTGAGGGTCAGGGGGTCCTGTTTACCTGGGCCAGGTATTTCCTCTGTGGGCTGATAAGAGTGAGCCAGGGGAAGTACTCTGTCACAGGTGAGTGGAGAGAGAAAGAGAGAGAGAGAGAGACAGAGAGAGACAGAGAGAGAGAGAGAGAGAGAGAGAGAGAGAGAGAGAGAGAAGCCACCTATATGCTACCTGCATACACACAACAACAACAGCCTGAAAAACAGATTGTGCTCACGCACATGAAATCACACACAGAAAATACCACACATAGAGAAGAAGGTGTAGCTCTTTACTTCGCAGGTCGGGTGGCCTTGGGAGTGGAATGCTCCTTTATTTCTTAGCACATGTTTACATAACTGCAGGCAAATCATCAAATGTCTCATCATATTCTACATGCAAAGGCTGCAACTTTACACCTAAGATGAATCAATGCGAAAATGCAGCCAAACAGGATTAAACCCCAAAAGGGAGAAAAAGACTCGCAGTAATCGAGATTTCTGTAGTCGTATATTCCTTCCCCCGACCATAAATATGCAACATGAGTTGAGCTGAGATATTCATACCCACAAGGCATCTGCACCAGTGGAGACGAAGGTGCAAACAGTGCAACCTTTAAGTAAACAGAGGATAGAAGAGGTCTGGCTGATGGATAGAACCTGAGTTTGTTTGTTTTTGCTCTGCCCTTCCTCTTCCTCCGTCACCTGGGGTCTGACCCACCTCTTGCCTTCAGGTGCTGAGAGGAGCCGCTCAGGCTGAACATGTTAACAAGAAAGGATCTCTCTCCTCTACTGACAGACACTTCTGCACTGCAGGGTGGAGCTAACAGCATGGAGCGTGCCGCTAATCGGACCTTGTGCTGCTGGTTTAGTTGGTCACTTTACGTTTTGGGATAGAAGATGGTGGATTATGGCCAATGTTTTCTGGAGTAGGAAACGGTTTAAGTAATTTTATCTGGAGGAATAGTCTTATTTCATTGGTAGACATGTCTGCTTCTTTGCGAATGATGTCAAAGATTTTGTCAGAATGTAAGATTCTTTGGACTTTCGTCAAAGCAACTTACTGTTTGTCTGATATAGAAGCTTTGCTTTATATATTGGCAGCATTTAGACTCGAGTGCTGATTAGATTCAGGTGAGAACAGTAGGTGTCCCACTCTAGTCCCACTCTAGTCCTCCTCCCTCTTTCCTGCAGATAACTTCATTAAAACCAAGCAACTCCAGATGTAGCACTACAGCTGCCATTGTGGCCCACCCTAACCTGAAGGACTCTCCAATAAGCGGGCAAAGTGCTGCAAGCAGGCCCCACTTCACCCCTCCCCACCACCACCACCACCAAAAAATCCCATTTTCAGGCCCTGCAGCTGCCCCTGCTCTGCAAGAGCACTTAGCCATGTCATTCTATCCGCCTCTCCAGTCTTGGGGTGGGGGAACAGGCGCGGTTTTGTGCGCCAGCGTCTCTGATACGACTCCAGAAATGGAAATGAGGCCATGGATCTTCATTAGGGAAGGCAGGTGTCCCCCGGGCTGGCCCAGGTGAAGATGCTGGGAGGAGTGCAGGGTGCAGAGAGAAGGGGTGGAGCGGGCGGGGGGAGATGAGGTGGTGGGGGGTGCTCTGTAGGGGCTTCTCAAACCGGCAGGCGGCCTCCTTTTTCAGCCCCTCACCCCCAACTCCCCCTACCCTGCACTTAATTGCCCATGTAATGAGCTGCCAGTGAATGGGCTTACTTGTGTGGAGGCACTTGAGGAGCCTGTGCATTAGGGGCACCTCCTGCAGCTCCCATTCTCAGGGCACATACATAGAGAGAGAGTTGTGTATGAGAGAGAGAGAGAGAGAGAGAGAGAGAGAGAGAGACAGAGAGAGAGAGTGAGAGAGAGACTCACCTCTTCTCTGCATCTTTTCTGTTTGTGTTTGCCCCCACCTCCAAGCCCCTTCACGCATTGTCTGCCGGTTCACGGGGTGGAATTGGCAGGGCTTTGAAACCTGTACAAGCGAAGAAGGCTTTTAGGCCCCAGAAGGCAGATGAGCATGCTGGAGTGTGAGAAGTCTTGTTGTGGCAGGACACCTGTTCCGTCTTCATACTGGTCAAGGCCGCTGGCCAATATCTTGTCTTTCTGTTCTCTTAAAAGAAACCACCTGCACATTGACCCTTTGCAGGTCAATACACAGGGCATTGCTTTTTTATTCACTGAAGCTAATTTAGATGTTAAATGATGCTCTAGACTCTCTGGTTGAAATTAAATACAAATTACCCATCAGAGATTCTGTTAGACTACTTGCCAGTGCCACTGTTTTGGTTGTTGGTTATTAACCCCTGAACCTGCATGTGTTCAGTTGCTAATTAGACTTATTATTATTATATAACTATAATGTGCGTGTTAAATATCTACTATCAAAGTTCCATTTGGGAGTTTTTTCCTATAGATTTTCCATTCAATGGGCCAAGCAAAGGTTGTATTTATGTTCAAGGGGTGTTATGCCTAGTTAGGTGTGGGATAAAGAGGAAAAAAAGTATTACATTCAATTTATAAACTTAATTTTTACTGTAATTAATTCATCCCAATTTTGAGAAGTTTTCTCTGGGTTTAATGAATAAACATATTATATTATATTATATTATATTATATTATATTATATTATATTATATCATATTATATTATACAAAAATACTAGAATCAGTACATGATTTAAGAGATTATTGATACTGAGTTAATGATTCAATATTCTAACAATATTTCAAACTAAATTTAAAAGGGGGAAAAGATGAGTTATTGTTGAGACACAATTCATAAATGAAAGTACAACTGAAAGGTGCTGAACTAGATTGTTAATTGGTGTTGGCTTAACACTATCAGTAATGCTATTACATCAGATATAATAATTATTCAAATACTCCTTCGCATATCAATGGTGCACATTTTTGCCGCAGTTTGTCAATGCATTGTTGAATCCTGATTACATGCAAATCAAATACAGAAAGTTGTATGGTTACATTGAATGTAACTAATATTGTTCAAATAATGTTGCTCTAACAGAATTAATGTCACATCAGCTGTAAATGGCACCATTTTTGGTTGCAGGTTAGTGATCTCTTAACCCACAAGCCTACTATTCAGTTATGTATTCAGTTATTTTTCTTGAACCATATTCCATATGCTTAATATTTTGTAGTGCTGAATATGAAAAGATTCCTACAAATGAGAGGACAACAGTCAGAACCATTTGTTGCTAAAATGCATCAAGTTTAAAAATGAGGCCTTTAGCAATACCCTGAATCCCTTCAAAGTAAGGCGGTGCTGAACAGTGCATAGATGTGCATGTAGTCCTACATATTGGTCTTAGCATAATCACCTCTGGCAGTGCCACCACACTTCTCACGCTGTTTGCTGTAAAATATTAGCTCCCACAATCCCTCTGCGGGACGGCTGACAAATAAGATGCTGTTGTTTGACTCTCTTCAAGGGTGTGGGGTTAATGATTAGTGCTGTGGGGGGGTTAAAGCCTAGAGATAGGGGCTTTCTCCTGTGCCTCAACAGATGTTGGTGGGCCCTTAATGTGGTTATCAGAACGGAGGGCCTTCTCAGTCCCTCTCAGCCATTGTGTGTGCTGTTACATTCCAGGGCGCGGCCACGGCAACGGGGCATCCTGGGAGCACAGCCGGGTGTCCCGCTGGGCCACTGTGGGCCTGAGCACTGACTCCTGGGGCAGGCCCCCCTCTCACACATCACACACACACACACACACACACACACACACACACACACACACACACACACACACACACACACACACAC
>JBBIGC010000033.1:2345597-2355964 GCA_037576955.1 Lepidarchus adonis
ATATTCCTCTACCAAAGTACAGTGTAAATGTAAGGTTCGATTGGGTTCATTCAATTCATTATCATATATGTACTTTACCATTTGTAGACACCTGTTGATCCAGTTTGTATATCAAATTGTATGTTCTTTTCAGAATGGCAAATGTTTAATTTTTTTGTTTCTCTCATATATTCTTCCAGCCTGAGGTCGTTTTGTCTTTAGCATAGCAACGCAAAGCTTTTCAGGTAAATGCTGATCCACATTCATTCAGTCACAGTGTTTTGGTGTCAAACTATTTGCAGCTTTTGACTAGATGGCACAGTGTCTAATTAAAATGTTTATAAGAAATTTGATGTTGTATGACTCCTCAGATGCACAAACGTGAAGTGAGAGATCTACCAGTATGGCAAATGTTTACATTTTTGCTAATGTGTCTCTCATATTTTCATCCAGCCTTAGGTTTTTTTGTATTTAGCCTAGCAACCTGTGGATCCTGCCATAGTTTCTTTGAAAGCATGAAAGGACCACCTACATAAGGGACCACACATGACATGATTTTCAGGTAAATGCTGATTCGCATTCATTCAGTAACAGTTATTTTGCTGTCAAACTAGTTGCAGTTTTTGACTAGATGGCACAGTGGGGGTCTAATTTGAATTTTTATGAGAAATTTGATGTTGTATGATGCATATATTTGAAGTGATAGATCTCTCTGTATCTCTCTACAGGTGAACACCCAGCTTCACGGCTGCTCTCTGCTCAGACACAAGCTGCTCTCTGCTCTCCTGTGCATCCTCCCTGCCAGCAACGGCCCGGCAGCTGTAGGCTTGTTTGTATACAGATGCGGGGAAGCTGCTGATGATAATTAGTTTGCAGCTGCACTTCAGGCCCTGGGCTGCACTTTCTCACCGAGCTCCTTTGTGTCTGGGCGCAAAGCGAGGAATGTGGGAAAGTGAGGTAATTAAAGTATTCTGTAACCCAATTAAGCAAGCTGCCCTGCAGCAGCAGTGGCAGCACAGGACCCAGTGCTCCGATTGGACTCTCAGAGAGCCCACCAGTTACCACTATAAGTCTGAACCCAGAACCTCCCGCTGCTTCCTACACACTTTAGAGAAAGGCGTTTAATGGCTAGCTGCTATAGTAAAGCAAATGTTTGCCAGCCATTCTAAGGGAGGTTATAGAAGTGTGGGGATAGAGCAGTGACTATGCTGAAAGTAAATGAGGAAAGTGTGAGTGTGTGTGTGTGCTTGGCTATTCATTAGCTCGCACCCCCCTGCTTTAATCTGGAGCCAGCACAGGGAAGATGGATGCTTGACAATTACATCAGTCATAGCCGCCCATCACTCTGTCACCACGGAGACAAGTTGTCACATGGCAAGGCAAGGGTCGATGCATTGCCCAAAAGCTTTGAAATGTCCTTAAAGAAATTTTTAATTAAATTCTAAGATGGTCATTCTAAATTCCTTTCATGTTGTGCTACCAATATTCTTCTGTTTATTCTCAAATTTCGTACCATTTGATGAAATGTTTGATCACTTTCTCTCCCATGTCTTTGATCTTTACACTAACGTCCCTCATTGAATTGTCCTGCTGAAAACAAAATCACACATTTATAAATTGGTTCAAACACGTTTATTGGTTTAAACCCTCTTTGTCCAGCTGCTTTGGCTTTTTAGCCGGTTGCTGGGCAGTATATTTGAAAAGCTCGAACAATGACAGTCCACAATGAAGGTGCTCAATTAACTGTATAACCCTGCCATCAATTAAGGCATCAATTACTAAGTTGATTGATGAGGCTAAATGATGCGATTCATTTTCTCCATCCAGCGGAAAAACATTGGAAGCAGCAGTATGTGGAAATTAGTTGATGAATGTTTTAGATTTATTGGAATCCTTTGGCCAGACGAGACATGAGGCCTTATTTAAAGCGCTGTGACATTTTTCCCCTTTGAAAAATAATAGTCAAATTATAAAATACAATCATTTGTAGGAGTCAATGATATTATTTTTACACTGTAACGAATGTGTGAGAAGTTTTCAGCATATATTATAATGCTAGTTCAAATGGCAGATTGTTTCATCTACTTGCCAATATGTACCATCCTAAACATGAAAACCTTAAAGAACATTAACCAGATTTCAGTAGATTTCAGAGTAGAGCAAATGTACCTCTTCATCTGGATTTCATTGTTCAGAATTGTGCTTAAGCACATGGGATGTATTTCATATGCCTTAATTACAACATTGGGTACTAACATTAACATTGGCATTAATATTAACATTATGCTTTAAGTTAACTGAATCGAGAATAAAGCTCAAATAGGATGTTCAGTTAATGGCTTCAGTGCATCATTTAATTCTCATTCTTCCATTATTAGAAACTTTCTGAATCAATGAACACTCCTTATTGCTTCTCTACGTGCAACAAAAGGTTCATGTGTAATCTGCATTATTTTAATCCAATCATTGACATCCTTGTGTGCTCATTTGAATGCTGCATTTTTGCCACATTTAAGTAAATACAAAAACCTAAAAATTCTTATTTAAACCATTCAGCCTCAACAATATAATTTTAAAAGTTCTGTATGGTATTTAATACAGGTTTTAAAACAATTAAACACAACAGCAAACATCACAGTCAACATTCACATACTGAAGAAATATCTCAGAAAATTACACTTTGTAAAGAATTTGCATTTTTGTATGAATTTACAAGCCTTGGGGCTTAACACTTTATTTTTACTCCCGCCAATAGAAATGAGCCAAACTGACACCCGCTATTAGCTTTTTTTTCTCCATTAGTGATTTGACAAATGCTGCTTCTCCAACACCCTCATATCATTCTGCTTGACTTTCCCCCGAGTTTGAATTCAGTTATTGATTGCCTGTTCTGTTTCACTTGGAAAAGGTTGATAAAAGGAGGTTTTCACTTTCTCTATTCGATGTGACAGCTTCCTAACAAGAATAATGGAAAGGCCCCATTCACAGGCAAATCAACCTAATTCAGCGTGCCCCTCCACTTTCAATGGAGGAGTCACAGTCCTTCCCTGCCCATTCCATCACAATCCTCTCTCTTCAGCAGCCTTCAGAGTTAGCAGAAAACTCCTCCGGCACACAGCATTGCTCTTTGTCACCCTCTCTGCCTGGCCATCAAACAGAATAAATAGGTCCATAAATGCATAGTCGATAAAAAAGCAGCAAAATGGCCACAAACAATCAGCTGATTTCATGACTGACTCATTTTTATTTTTGGGTACTGGGCCTCCTCTGCGTTTTTGTGCACAACAGCTAATAGGGGTTGCAAAACCCTCCCAGGAAATCTGTACAAATTCCACAAGTTTCTAAAATAATCCTCTTGTGATATCCGGCATTCCCCTGAGCACAGGAAATTTACTTGAAAGAAATTTGATATTGCTTTGACCAGCTTATAGCAAAGCATTATTGAGGGAAACCCTAACCCTCAATCTAACCTCTTTGCACAACAGGACGCTTAAACTGCTTGTAATAACAAGGAGCCTTGCCTGCGTAATTCTGGGTCCTGGCTGGATTGTTGCCAGATGAGAAGAGTGCAGGTGTGAGAGCTAACCGGCCCAGGACGGCCAGTGCCAGGCCTGTTCACAGGGGATTAAGGTATCAGGGCTGGTCTGGCTGCAGAGAGGTCATAACTGCTGGACTCTGTGTGTTTCCCACATGCTGGACACATTCTGCGAAATGCAGAGAGCGAGACTAAGCTGCCCACCACTGTGACTGACTGTGAACGACTACACATGAAGGAAAATCTCAGTGCAGACGTGATGCCTGCTTGTTCTGAGGAAGGGAACGGTGCACCTTCTTCTAATAGACTCTGGAGCTGCACAACAGGGACAAAATGCCAAATGTACTGTGTCTGGCCCTTGGTAGGATGCGGTTGATATTTGTTCATAAAAGCAATTTACAAACACATTTGTCTCAGCTGTGTTTAGACAGTCCCACAACACCAACATGAAAATCCGATAAAAATGGTTCTGTGCTTGGTCCAACAAAATGTGAGTCAAAGCTAATGTCAGTGGATAAATCAGGGCTGATGCAGCAGCATACTGATGCAGTTCGCCTTTGAAATGTCCTTCCATTTTCACTAAAATTGCTTTCGTATTGTGTTGCTGGTTCTGTGCTTGTTGTTGGTTTGAATATTTCTCATTTGACTATTTAATAGAAAACAAAACTTTTATTTTTTTTACAATTCAGGCCACAAGACCCATCAGACCCATTCAACTCCTGTACACCTGAGCCGAGCGACTGAAGGCAGATTATCTGGCTCAGGTGTGTTGGGAAGTACAACAGTACGTAAATATGGACTGAATGTAAACTGCCAAACAAAGAAGTGAACGCCTCTGCTCATAGTTCTTTACTTTTGCAGTTTTCAGCATTTCAGAATATTAGAGAAGGCATGAAACGACAGCATGTGGAAGTTGAAATGTTCAGTTCCTGTTATGTGAGATTCTAACAGAACAAAACTCCTCGTAAAGTTATATTATGATTTATTTGATGGTTCAAACATTAGATTGGCATTGTAAGTCAACAGTTGAGTTTCAGGATTCATTTGATTTATTTAAATTTGTAATGAACTATATCAACAACAAAAAAACATTTTATTTTTAAAGAAATATGTTTTATTTTGAAGCTGTTAGACTAGATTTGTTTCAATAGTTCATGCTGTATTTCTCAGCAAGTGTGAATGATGTACAGCCTTACGGTATTAACATTTTTGTGCTAGAATTAGCCCTTGTGATCGTAAAGTGAGCCTTGCCCATGACTGCAGCTTGCTATTCAAGTTTCATCAAATATTTGCTTTGTGTCACAGTTACCACTGAATTTCTTTTCACATAGTACAAGTTTTGTCACTACATTTGCATAAAAAGTTCACTCTACTGCTCAATATAAGAGTTCTTTGTCCCTGTGATCATATGGCTAGCCACTGTTGTGAATGGGCCGCACGGAGGATCGTCCAAGTAAAATCCTTTTCTTGGAGGTTTAGACATGTTGTGGGATTTTGACTCTGCCTGTCACACACACAGGCCCTTGTGTCCTTGCCATGATTTCTCGCCCTGTCCTGAAAAGCGGTCGCAAGGAATCCGCATCTCGCTCTGAATGCGCACTCGTTCCTGCTCTCGATTGGCCATTCAGCCCCCTCTAGGGAGACAAGCCCCAATCACAATATTGTCAAGGCTCTGTTGGTTTTCTGGTTCAAATCCTTGTTCACGCTGTTTGCTGAGTACTCATCTGCTGTGACAGCCTTCAGACAAACAGAGGCTCGTGAAAGAGGTCTTCCACAAGCAGATCCTTCCTGCTGGGCAGTGGCTGAAACGGCCCTTTCTCTCGCCATCAAGTGGAACCCGGCCCTATTGAGCTGGCCCCTTGGAGCTCTGCATTGAGGCGGGCTACGGGCCAGCGCTTCGCCCCTCCGGGCTTGGGCCACCCTCATGTTGTCCCTGGACACCTGTGCCCACCTACCCCCAGCGTGGGAACCGTACTAACTGGACCCTCGTTACCTAGTCCAGAAACCAATTTGGACACTCTACTCCCCGTCCTATTTGAGCAGAACAAACAGTGTTGTTGTGGGGTGTGAATTTGGGGTTGAGAGTCGTCTCTCTCTCTTTCCCTTTCTCTCTCTCTCTCTGTCTTTTTCTCTCTATTTTTTCATCAGTTCCTGTGAAAATTCTTCTGCTTAAGGCATTTGCTAGCTTGGCCCAAATTATGTATAAATTTTGAGAAAGTGCAAAACTTGACCCATTTCTTCGCCAGCAACCCCACCCCATTGCGCCCAATCGGGGCTAAATCTCCATGGCACACTGCAGAAAAATTGCATCAATTAATCAGCATTCATGAACCGTTTACTTGAGCCCCCTTTTGTTTGTAGCAGAGTTTAATCCAGACAGAGACTTGGCTGTTTGGGATCTTGCAGACAGCAGCACTGGACCCATTGTACAGCAACAACTACTGATGCATAAAACACTGTCACCCTGCATCACTTCTACAGATTTCACAAGCAGTTAACTTAACCGTGCACTTTCCAAAAAACAGTACTGTCCTGATAAATCTTAGTCCCCTAAAGTACAAAACACATAAAGTACCCATAAAGCTACACCATGGCCCAAACGCCAACCTTAACAAATTGAAATGTTCAAGACTTTCACTTTCCCATTGAAAAGGGGCATGTTCATTGCTTTTTTCCCTCAATCAAATAAACATAATTAATAGAAAATTATAAAAAGCTTGATAGTCAAGATAGTCAAGATAGAGTGTAAGGAGTTCAAAAATAGAACTGCGCTGGAATATCGTACAATAATGTTCTGTAACGAAAGTAATTGATGACGCACAGTGCTCCCACACTGAAAGGTGACATTTTTCTCCTGACTGTGGCTATATGGCTGCAGCTCTTTTTTTAGAAATGGAAGACAAAACTGAGCTACAAGCAACCCATTACATTCCTGTAGCAACCGGAGGCCCTGATTCTGCCATACAGGGCCAGGAAGTCTCTCTTTCTGTCCTTTGCTCTCTCTCTTTCTCTCACTCTCTCTTCATAGGCCAATCTCGACCTTGCGGCACCAATTCATTTGCCTTCGCCATGTGAAGACATCTGTCCATATTCCAGATATCCCATTTTGGTGCAAATGATCCCCCTTGAAGGAGGCAATTTTTACAATGTGGCAATTCTCCGATTTCCATTGCGCCTCAGCGCCGATTCTTTGCCGTGTCGAAGAAGCAAGTTTAATTGGAAGGCTGCATTTAAAGTCATTCCACAATTATACAATTATACTGGAGATGCATGTCTGCATGTTGCTCCGTTTGCACCAATTTACTGCACTTTCTGCGCAGTTTAGGAGCCGCTTCCCTTTCAGTGGATGCAAATTCCCCTCATTTAGCTCCAAATGAAGCATAATTGCTCATATTCAAGCAAACACCTTGCTATGAGAGGTTCCTCCTAGTTAGTTCGCATTAAATCTGCGCAGAACAAAAATCCTCAAACCCATTTGTGCACATGTGCCAGCTGGATCATTCTGCTGGGAGAGGGATGAGGAAATGGGATGATGCAATTGAGCACATTTAACATCCTGCCTAGCATTTCTTCCTGTCACCGGCATCTCGGCAACTTCACTTTTTTTGCCTAAATACCAAAAAAAGCAGAGAAGAGAATGCGTAGCAAACCTGGTGCAAAAATTATTTATTCAATGTCATATATAAATGTCATTTAAACTCAATCTGTGGTTTTCTCTGCAGTTTGCACAACTGTGACACTTCTGTAAGGTGAAACCCCCCAAAAAAACGCCACCAACAAAAAAATACAGAATCTGTTCCGGAGTCACAGGGGCCTTTCAGCTCAGAGATATAAGACCCTAATTAGTTTGAACGTAGGCCCTCTGTGTGCCCTCCTGTTGTAAAAAAATAATGGAATTATGTGTCGCTCACCCATTTGATCATCAAAGTATACTCTAGTCTTTCCGCTCTTTTGTTTTGAATGTTGGAAGTTAGAGAGGGATTCATTGTTGAAAAGGCCTGGAGTACCCCAAGTGGCAGACCAAGCACACCACTGACAATGGCTTACAAGAGACTGTTTTAATTCATACCCTCTTTAAAAAAAAAAAAAAAAAAAGGGGGACAGCACAACAAACCGTTGACCCACTGATATACAATTAAGAGTGATGCGGCAGTTAATGCTACAAGCAGCTCTGTTTAACAGTCTGTCTTTGACCCTCTGCCTTTGAATACACAGAATGTGGCGGGCGAGAGAGGGAGAACGCGGCACTGAAGAGAAAGGGAGCCAGGGAGATTTTAAGCCACCGATAAGTAGTTAAAGACCTTTATAGAGTATAACACCATTATCCTTGCTGAATAAAAATAGGATTTAGTGTTTTTTCCACTTAATTTGAATCAAAAGAATCCCCACCTTACATATTGCGCTGGTAATGTAATGGAGAGAGAATCACAAAAAAGCCTTTGTGGTTCTGACACCTTCTATAGTGGGCCTGTGTTGTCCCGCCAGCAAAAGGGAAGAGAAAGCTTTTTTCTTCTGCGCCTTGCTATCTGCTAACCCATTCTAATTGATGCTGCTGCATTCCTGTGCTGGAGCGCATTCAGTGAATAACGAGCGATGGACTGAATGCCCATGAATTGGGCCCTTCTAAGAGGAGCAGTAAAACAGCCCCTGCACCCCAAGCCCTGGGTCTCAACACACCCCCTCCACCCTCACCCCACCCCCCACAACCTCCACTAACCACCAAGCTCCCTTCAATCCTCGGCCAAAGCCCGCTCTAGCTTTACCGCCCATTAAAGCCCTGCTATTGTGCAGCGACGCAACCCCACAAAAGCTGTCCATCTCTCCAAGGCCTCTAAAGCTTGGACTCACACAGACTGGAGTGACAACTACCACCACCACCACCACCACTCCTAAACCCCCTTCTGCTCCTTCTCCTTCCTTGCTCTTCCCAGCAAATTCTACCCCCTCCCACCACCGCCGGCAGTACCTCTCGCCCTCCCTGTGTGTCCCAACACACATCCAAATATTGTCACTTTCAGAGGAAGATCTTTGCAACTTTATGGGGAAAGAACAAAATGTTTATAACTTTGGTTGGTGGAAAGAACATAAGGGAGAACCCTCAAGGAGCCAAAAAGATTCCTCTTGGTAGCTATGGTTAAGTTGTTTTATTCTTCATTCTGAAGACACTGTATTCTAACTCATACACATCTCTCTGTATCTATCTCTCAGCCTCTATCTCTTCCTCTCCCCCGCACCTTCTCTTGCCCCTCCGCACAAAGCATCAATCTGTCTTTAGTGCCGGCACCCTCTGCCCTTTGTCTCATCTGCAGGTGCCTATGAAAGCGCCCACGGTTTCACCACCCATGCCCTGAGCACGCCACGCCTCGTCCAGCCACAGGAACTGCTGACAAAGGCTGCGTGTGGGAATGAGGGATGCGTGGAAGGAGAAGAAGGAGGGGTTGCTTTTAGGACAGATGGCTGGGGAAGTTTCCCAACTTTCAGCAGGCCAGGCCTGCTCCATGGATACGGTCCTGCGGGACTGAGAGCTGGAGCAGAGTCGCCGGGGGAAGAGCCACTGATGGAATGCTCAGTGAGCTGGAATGGGTCACTGCTTCAACCTCCCCACTAATTGAAAGACGGGAGCACACATTATTGCCTTAATTTCTGACCTCTTGTGCCAACCATTAATGGGTCTTCTTCTGAAGAAAGAAAGTCATCGTGGTGGCAACCATGAAGCAATCTGTGCATGAAACTTTCTGTATGATTTTTATACAGTAATATTTCTGTGATTCTCTGTTCTCCATTATTAAGACAAAATAATAAATGCATTGGATTGTGTGTTTTATTTAAAATACAATTTCATTAACAAATATTTATTTTTAATAAAGTCCATGAAATGTTTCCCTTCTAATTAGCCTATTTGAAATGTATGCAACATTTAGATTAAATAAATTGCATTAAAGTTAATTTCCGTGAACTTGGTGTGGTGGACACGTCTGTACATACACGTCATTGGGCAGAAACAATGTGGTTTTTAATGTTAATGTCTCTAAGAAATGTATTATTTTTTGTTTATGACAATATTTCCTCTACCTCAGTTTGCATTAACAGACTTATCTATCCATCATCCAGAAGATATACATCAAAACTCAAATACAGACCATCCTTACATCACCTTTTCTTGCTAAATGTCCCAGAACACCTGAATAGCAGCCGGCGATCATCAGTCAGCGGCTGCCTTTGTACTTCCTCCAAATTTATATGTAAAGCTCTACACACAAAACGCTGTCAAAACCTGTTTTGAAGCCTTAATTGCCTTGTTTCCACTGTCATTGTATGAAAACAATGGACTCATGGACCCTCATATATGGGCTGGGTGGGATTTCAGACCCCTTAAGGAACCAAAAACGCATTGTCTCTTTAAGAATAAATGTTTATGGAAACTGATGTTAACGCTCACTCTGTGGGGCTAATTGACAGATCAGTAGATTTTATTCTTTGTCCACAACAAGAGTAAAGATCCACCATCCGAAAAAACATGATGAACTGGGTCCACCTGAGACCGGGCTCCTGACATCAGTCAGGCAGTAAAGTTCAGAGCAAGGCTGGAGATGTTTTCACAGTGCTGTAAAACAGACATTAAATCTTCAGTAACACATGAGATGTAGAACAGGTCATCACGAAGTGGCACTGGGCAAAATAGACTGTTTCTCTGTGGGAAACTCAAAACTACTCAGTTTGGGACAAGACTGAATGTAGCACGAGGCCGTTCAGTTACAGCATCAGCATTTTCTTTTTTTCTTTCATTCTTTCTTTCTTTCTTTCTTTCTTTCTTTCTTTCTTTCTTTCTTTCTTTCTTTCTTTCTTTCTTTCT
>JBBIGC010000033.1:2356064-2395017 GCA_037576955.1 Lepidarchus adonis
TAATAATAATAATAATAATAATAACAATAATAATAATAATAATAATAATAACAATAATAATAATAATAATAATAATACCCATACGTATAAGTAGTATTTTTAGAATTTTAACTGCACACAGAGCAGTAAAACATCATCCTAATCTGACCTGGTTTTCAGCTTCCTGTGAGGAAAGATATCCCACTTGACTTAAGTAAATGAGTACATACTGTTTTTGTCAAATATTTTCAAACATCCCATTTTTCCAGCTTTTACAGACACCTGGAGCAGTTTAATAGCAGTGAATAGCTTTAATGGTACAAAGGTAAGTGATTACTGGAAACTGGAATATCTTGGTGTTTCAAAACCTTTTTGTATAAGAAACATATATTTTAAAAAATAATAATTATTCATAGTTCTCAATGGCACTACAATTAACTACTGACCTTCCTCCCGACCACTCATATTCAGAATAGATCTACAGTTTTATGCACAAGTTTGGGCACCCCCTGATAAATAACAGATTTTGGTCTCTCAAGGACATGTAAAAAATACACAATATTTTCAGCAAACATTTATGCAGTTACTTTTTATGCCATAAATTGAACAAAAATAAAAAACATTATTATGGCACTGTGCCAAAGTTTGGGCACCTGATATCACAGCTTGCAAACGCTTTTTAGAGCTAAAAGTCTTTCAGTTCTTGTACTTGGGATTTTCTCCAATTCTTCCTTGCAGAAAGCTTCTAGTTCTGTAATATTCTTTGGTCGTCTTGCATGTACAGCTCTTTTAAGATCTACCCACAAATCTTCAATGATGTTTAAATCATGAGACTGTGATGACCATTCCAAAACCTTCAGCTTGCATCTCTTGAGGTCGTCCATGGTGGATTTCGAGGTTTGTTTAGGATTCATTGTCCTGTTGTAGAAGCTCATACTCTTTCAGCTTCAGCTTTTTTTTTACAGATGGTGTGATGTTTGCTTCCAGAATTTTGTGGTATTTAGTGGAATCCATTCTTCCCTCCACCCATGTAATATTTCCTGTGCCACTGGTTCAACACAACCCCAAAGCATGATAGATCCACCTCCATACTTAATGGTTGGCAAGGTGTTCTTTTCATTAAATGCTGCTCCTTTTTTGCCTTTGCTGATTGTGGCCAAAGAGTTCTATTTTAATTTCATCAGTCCACAGCACCTGTTTCCAAAATGCATCAGGCTTCTGTAGATGTTCTGTTGCATACTTCTGACGTTGGATTTTATGATGGGGGGAGGCAGGAAAGGATTTTTTTTGCTGACTCTTCCATGAAGGACAGTGGAACATTTCACCACCCCTCCTGAGTCTGCTTAATCTAAGTTTTTTTGCAGTCAAATGAGGATTTTGATTTGTCTTTCTGACCAGCAGTTATCTCAGAAAGTTTTCTTGATCTTCCAGATCTCATTTTGTCCTCCACAGTTCCTGAACTGCCATCTGAAACGGCAAGCTGACAACACTTTGCTATCTTCTTGTAGTCTTCTCCTGCATTGTGGGCACCAATAACTTTCAGAGGCTTACACAGGCACAAGGTTTGAAGAGTCAGAATATTTGTAAAACCTTAAAATTGGCAACAAGTGACATTTACTAATGCCAGTTGTTGCCATGCATCAGATCTAATGAGCTGATCAAGGTCTAAAACCTTGTAAAAAGACTTTAGAACTCTTATGGTGTCCGAACGTTTGCACAGTCCCATTATAATGTTTATATATATATATATTTGCTGAAAATATTGTGTATTTTTTTCCATGTCCTATAGAGTCGTGTGTACTGTTCTGTGCTTCATGTCATGTGTCTGGTTATTTGTTTGTCTCTGCCATGTGCTTTTGTTTTTGTCACGTGTTTTGTCTTAGCCCACGTCCATCACCAGGTTCTCCTTATATCTGTATATTCTGTATATAAAACCCTGTGTCTTTGCCCTGGTGTTGGTGAATTAACGCATTGTATGAATGTGTCAATGTTCCTGTTTGTCTCAGTCATTAATGTCCATTTTAATTCAGCTACCTTTTGCACTTAATTCTTGAAATCTGTTATTTATGAGGTGGTGCCCTTATACATATATCAAACCATTATATTCAACACTCTTGAAAAATGCTCAGTGCTCTTATCACCTCGAGACCAAACCATTGCCTTATTGCAATATGAACTTAAAAATTAATATATGTAAGATGATATTCTTTCTGTAAAGGGTACAACATTAACTAATTATTTCCAAATCACTTGCTATTACAAAAACTACACCAAAACTGCCAAAAAAAAATCATAAAAAATCATTATCTTCTGTGTACAATTGTATAAAATAACATTAAATGTATGTTTAAATACTAAAATTGAAATATACCTTTTTAAAGATAAGATAAGATAAGATAAGCCTTTATTAACCCACAAGTGGGGAATTTGCATTTTTATATTATTCTATTTTTTGGCCATTGGCCCACCCCAAACATTGTACCAACAAAAAAAAACTTTTTTTAAAACATATTTTTGGAATGATGCCACAGTTTAAGAACTCTTTAGGGCACTACTGGGATGTATGAGAGTCTTTTGGAAGCATAAAGATTATAAATTTAAAAGAATTAAAAAAGATTTTCAACCAGTTGGAATTTTTCTCTAGAGCCAGACATTCAAGCCAAGAATCGTGTAGGAGCTGTTTGCATTAACAGTGTATGGGGCGGATAGATAAGCCAGACAGTAGTAGGTTACAAGTATAGAAGGTCAAATAATGAAACAACAATACAATATGCTACAGATGTGATAAGCACTGTCTTTGAAAAGTTGGGCAAACTGCACAAATGTTTGTTTTCAAAAATATTCTTGTTCATGAAAATTTTAAAAAGTCTACAGAGAAGCTACTGCATTGTACTTGTTGAATTTGCTGAAGCTGTATGAGAATAAGAAGTAGTAAATATACCCAGAACGTGATTCATAACTGATCATATACGTACTGCATCAGTTTATACATAATTTTATATCTTTTTGATGTTTTCGCACTAAACTTCTTCTATATTAGCTTTTAGTATTTTAATCCTTACTGTATAACATATCTTACATAATAGCAGTAAGAATTACTGGAACACATGATCCCAAACTTAACAACAACAAAAACAACAACAACCATAATATTAATAATAATACAGGTGGTCCTTGAGTTATGTCGGGGTTCTGTTCCTTCTAACGCAACATACCATGAATTTCGTAAGTCATAAGTCATACATTTATGATCGAGTAGCAGCATATAGCCAACATGAGTCTCTAAATTTGTTGTGGGATGTTGCGTATTTCATAGGGAGAAATACATTCTGGACTGTGTAAAGTCTGGTGCGGGAAAACAGGTGGTAAAATGTGTGGAAAATTGGTGGAAAGAGAGTTGCTTTCTGGGAGTCGTAGTTCATGAGTTAAATAAAAACATGGATCACTCACACAGCAGTAATGAAGTGAAACAGTTCCTGAACTTTACTGAAGCATCTGCCTTACGCTTGGGAGCCAAAATGAGGTTTACAAATAAGCAACACAAACAAAAGAGAGTGATTGGCTCAATGCCGTCTCCCTCATATAATGCTGTGTGACGCGGAATGTATTTGTCTGCTCTGCTCACCAACTAGTTCCCGCGCAAACTTTTTTTTTTATGTAGCAAACGCCACGTAAAAAAAAGCCAACCAGCAACTTAACCACGAATTGCTGTATATTGAGTGTGACGCAACACGAGGACCCCCTGTAATTAAAAAAATAAGCACAGTGATGTGGTGGTTTTCATTATCGCTTCACAGCAAGAAGGTCCTGGGTTTGATCAACCACAGGGGCCTTAACGTGTGAGCTCTCCATAAGTGTGTGTATGTATGTGCTTGTGAAAAGATGTCTGTCACTGTGTTGTTCTGTGACGGGCTGACCTTCTGTCCTTGTTCCTTTCTAAGACTTAAGGTTTGTGCCCATAATCAGCTGAGACTGGCTTCAGTCTCCCCAGTGCCACAAATGAAAAAGAGGTTATTCTGAAATATTCAAGTTGAGTTGATATAACAGCCTGTTTATGTGACTATTCAGATTATTGAAACTAATAATACAACATAAAAACAACTACACTGTGATCAGTTCAATGACCATGATACTACCTGAGAGTGAGTAATGGAAGTGCTGGCTAAGCCTCATAGCCCCTATCAGCAGACCTTATACTAATATTTACTGATGGTGACTCAGTCTACGGTTGGTACCTCATGTTTATTGTACCTTTAAGATGAGTGTAAATGATTTCTGTCCTGTTTTCGGTCTCATTTAAACAACAGTCTAAATAACCTCACTGCAGAACAGGGGGAGAATATTTCTGTAGGTTGTATAGATGAACACAGTCAGCACCATGATCATTTGTCTATATTTATTCCAGCTGTGTCCCTTATACAGTATTTTAATGGCACACAATCCTTTTCAGAGATGAAATACAGGGATCTGAAGCTTGTAAAACAATCTAAGGTTTATCTGAAGCTTGTAACAGACACACGACCCACATTTAACCTTGTATGTGGCAGAGTGAGTCATTGCGTAGACTATACTCTCTGGCAGAAGCTCACTGGCAAGACTGGTATTCAGTGGGGTCTAAGACTTCCAGATTTCCTTCACAAAAGTGTTGACACACATTGTAAATCTAGAATTGATTGATAAATTCCTCAAACACATTTTAGTCATGTTGGTGGTAAATCTGAGACATTACAATAATCTTTACCGTCTGATCATTTTCACTGAGGATTTTAGAAAAATTACTATATTTTTTCCACAAACAAACCTTAATAATACAACAGTAGTACTGGGCTGCTTGGGAAGTTTAAATGCACATGTCAAGTAAACCTTTGCAACCTCCTAAGGGTTCTTGTCTCTGTAAATGTTTTTATTACATCACAAAAATCAACTGCAGCTGCAACTGCAATTTTATAGATTGGTTTCTGTATGAACTAAGAAGCAGACTAAACTTTAGCTATGTCATTGCACAAAATTGTTATTTCTTTCTTTCTTAAAAACACATTTATACTTTCATGTAGATCCTACTGATCCACAGATTTTCCCTTTGATTTGCATCTTTTTTTTAATCACTCTTAAATCTTTGCCAAGATACATTTTACTGAAATGAAATGGTTGAAACAATGATATTCACTCTCTCTGCAAAGTTAAACTAAACTAAATAACATTTGTAGACTGTTTGTCTTTCTGTGTTGCATTACCTGAGAGTGGTCAAAGTGCTTAGTTCTGAACACAGCCAGAACACTTCAGTTTATATTTAACTTTTGTTTTTAAAGCCTGGCCAGGAAAAGAGCAGAGCACAAGTGCAGGCATGTTGCTTAATGAAAAGGGTGTGTGTACCTCAGTAAAAGTGGAATACTTTTCTCAGTGGTGTTAATACTGTTTAGACCAAAATAATTCTGCTTTTCCAAACAGAGTTAGTAAGCATAATGTGTTAATACACTGCAATATCATTGTCTACATTTTTCTTACATGATGCATGTAAGGCTAGATTATTATTTTTACATTTAATAGCATTTATTGTACATTTGTAGCCCCACAGGGATTCCTATGTGGTCATTGCAAAATTTCACAAGGACATTTTGTCTGAAAGAACAGTAGAGAACCTGCATATTTCCTCCACTGACTATTTATTTTCAAAACAGTATAACCCCTTTGTTTCCGCACTCAGGTTGACCAATATGTTTGTTGACTCAGGTTTGTTGAAACAGGATTGACCTGGAATTAGCAGCTACAATTGTTTCAACTAAAACAATAAGTAATGCTCTCAGTTTTGGATTCAAAATTATTCTGCAAGCATGAATACGGCATTGTGTGCTTGGGTTATTGTATGAAAAATATATTAAAATTAAAATGTATCTTTAGTAGCTGAGAGATAGCAATGATGTATGACAGCATATCAGAACAATCCATTCAAACAAATTGCAAGTAGTAAAATCCTCTTTGGGTGGAATTAAAGAACACACACACAAACACAGAGTCTTCCATGTGCTCGCCAGAGGTACCCTGACTGCCATCAGGTACCGAGATGAGATCCTCAGACCCCATATGCTGGTGCAGTTGGCCCTGGGTTCTTCCTAATTCAAGACAATGCTAGACCTCATGTGGCTGGAGTGTGTTAGCAGTTCCTGCAAGACGAAAGCATTAATGCTATGGACTGGCCCGTCCGTTCCCCAGACCTGAATCCAATGGAACACATCTGGGACATCATGTCTCGCTCCATCCACCAACACCACGTTGCACCACAGACTGTCCAGGAGTTGTTGGATGCTTTTAGGAGACTATCTGCCACCTCATCAGGAGCATGCCCAGGCGTTGTAGGGAGGTCATACAGGCACATGGAGGCCACACACACTATTGAGCCTCATTTTAACTTGTTTTAAGGACATTACATCAAAGTTGGATCGGTCTGTGGTGTGTTATTCCACTTTAATTTTGATTGTGACTCCAAATTCAGACCTCCATTTTTGTTTGATTTTGTTGTCAGCACATTGAACTATGCAAATAACAAAATATTTCTTAAGAATATTTCATTCATTCAGATCTAGAATGTCTTGTTTTTGTGTTCCCTATATTTTGAGCAATATTTATATATATGACTGTATCCATGCCTGCGTGCAATTATAATACTAACCACAAGATGGAGATATAGTACAATCTATTTATTATTAACCTGAACCTAGACGGAAGAAAGGAAATCCTCAACAGTCTTGATACATTTACATGCCTGTGCCTCTTTTTCTACCATAGCTTATTAATTATTACTCAAATAATTATAAATCATATTTATGTTTTCCAGCGAAAAACAAACTAATATTAAGCAACACACACACAATCTTAAATGATTGACTTCTTATTAAGACAGGCACATAAACTAATAATATATGCATCACTTGTAGCAGTGCCTCCATATTATAACTTAATTGTAAATCCGCATTTTAAACTTTTCTACTGTAATAATTTGCTTTAATAAATAATAAAGAAAACTTCCATAAAACAGGCACTACCAAAATGGTTGTACTTATACATACATATACAACATAATCGTAAAAAGAAACATTTAATAAATAGACTAATATAGCAGACATTTGAACGGAATTAATCAAGTTCAAAATTGAGCCATTTTATTTACTGCTCTGTCAAACAGTGCAAAACCTTAAAATGTATATGAAATAAATAATTAATACGTAATAAATCAGATGAACAAGTACTTTGGCCTGTGGGGTTAGAACGTCGTGTTCGTTATACAAAAAGAAAATGAATGCAGTAAAAAAGAATAAACTGCATTTCCCAGTATCCCTCGCGTTACACTACAGTCTCAGTGGGCGGGGTTTGTTTCTTGCGTTGCGTGTGTGGGGGGTGAGAGTAAATTTTGACAGAGTGGAGGGGAAAGAAAGGAGGAGGCGACAGCAACGATACTGGAGGGAAATGAGTGCATCTTCTGCCACTGAAGCCACGACACTTTTTGGCTTATCTATGCATATTCTGTGCCATTCTGTTTGAGTGGACGTTGACTGCGCTCTCAGTTCTCCGCACACTCAGTCGCAGTAGCAACAGGGCTGAGTCCGAGATGCCGCTGACCGGAGCGTCGGCGTCAGCGTCGCGTGTGTGGAGCTCCCGCGACTAGCAGCGCTTCCTCCGACCGAGCGACACAAGCCGGGAAAACAGGAGAATATGCACATGGTTCGAGAGGAAAGACGCCAAACCGAATGGAAACGATGTAGCTTCACCGCCGCTTTTCATATAGCGAGGAGAAACAGGGTAGAAGGTAGATAGCTAGCTTGCTAACACGCTGAATTCCCGTCATACATGCAAAGTTACTCGTCGTCGGTGAAGCCCGACGAGCCCGTTGCTGGCTGAGACAAAAAGGAACTGCGCTTTTGCGGCGTCTTCGGGAAACTGAAAGAAGGCAGAAAGAAGAGTCCAACATGCTGCGGAGAAGACTCAACCGTCTGGTAAGTAGCCGCCGACGGCGGCGGCTGCGTGACTGCAGCTCCTCTCTCTCTCTCCTCCCCTGTTCCCTGCGCGTTCGCGGCCACAGTAACAGGCTGAACACTCTGTCTCAAGGAAGAAAGTAGTAGTTCTCCTCCAGCGAACAGAGCAGCCTCGATAACCCATGGAAGGAACGTCGCTGACGTGGTGAAACACTTAGTTGAACACAAGGCGGAACTGGCCGCTGTGCTTCTCTGCCAGTGCAGATCTGATCTGAGTGTAGGTGCCGTTATTAACTATTGGTCTGTTCCTGTCTCTCAGGCGGAAATGCAACTTCCTCTTTGCTGCTGCCCTGCTCGCTATACGCCATCAGCCATAACATTAACACCACCCACCTAGTATTAAGTAGGTCCCCCACTTGCATCCAACACAGCTCTGAACGAGGTGCACTGTTCTGACACCCCTCTACCAGAAACAGCATTAACATTTCATACCAGCCTTCACTTCCTCCTATATCACTGCTGCAAATAACCCTGTTCTCAATTTACCAGTTGATCACTTGTGGTAGGTTCTCACTACTGCATACCTGGAACAATCCTTAAGAACTAAAGCTGCTGTTTCTCAGTCATGTAGGCATCACAATAACACTTGTCAATGTGGCTCTGATCCTTATGCTCACTAATTTTTCCCTTTCCTGTTTAATATAGCCCCCAACCCCCTGACAGGTGCCATTGTAACAAATTGTTAGTGGTTAGTAGTCAGTGCCAGTCAGTGGTGTTAATGTTATGGCTGATTGGTGGATATTTGACGTTTGTATTGTATTGCAGTGTTTCTTTGTGACGCCGCTTCACTTTTGGAACTCTGAAGTTGGTTTTCCCGGAGAGGGAGAGTGCCCAGCTGCAGTCTGGTGGAATTAGACAGCCAGATGCAGTCCAGCTACTGTTAATTAAATGCTACCTCAAGCCTGGTCTTGCAAGCTAAGCTAAGCCTGAAGCCGATAATTAATCTCCTAATGCCCTTCATTAGGCCAGCGTTAGATGGGAACTTTCTTTGGTTTCATTACGCAGCTCAGACACTTGACATTATACCTTTGTCTCCATTAGCTGTCGTGTCAGGACATGAGACTGTTGCCCAGTCAGCGTTCATGCTGTGAAAGGCCTGGCTGTGGTTAAGAAGGTGTGGAAACATTTTCCGCTGCTTCATTTCCAAGCCATCTATGTCTTCATTTGTGTTTTTTTCCTGTTGCTTTATTGTGTGTTTTCTGCTGCGCTGACACGGCCCAAAAGGCCATGTGTGTATGAAGCATAATTGAACTGCATTGAAGCAAATTGTGTATGTGGGCAAATTTGCCTCCCCAGCTAAGATGTCAGCAAATCCAAATAATTATTATTGATGTGTTCTTCAATCTCACTGCAGTTGTTTGTTAGTGAGTCTGTTGTAGAAACCACCAGTGTTGAAATCTGCACCTCAGATCTAAACCACTATTAGTAAAATGAACTGTTAGCATTTTGGGAGGTGAAAGATGGGTGGAAAATCTGCAGTATGGTGGTAATTCTGCATTTGACAGTGAACAGAGTAAATCTTGATAATATGACATGTTTATTGTAACCGTGATGTTTTTGCAGTACTCTGTTTGCTTTCTCTAAGCAAAATGTCATCATCTGTCCTGGATTCAACCACACGTTACATTGTACAGAGTTTTTACATTTTATGGTGTTCATAGTTCTTAGTTTATTATTATTATTATTATTATTATTATTATTATTATTATTATTATTATTATTATTATTATGTTGTTGTTTACTAGGAAAAAATGCCACACTGTGTATTGTAAACACAGTGACACACTGCGTTTGGAGTTGCTGCCCAACAAGGAGGATGGTTAGTAACCCTGTATTAGTTAAATCTGTAGGTAAATGGTGATAGTTGACAATACATTATTTGAAGACAAAGTGCAGATCTTTACCTATTTATTGTACTGGTGGTTTGTGAAATACTGGACATTTCAAGCTGGCCTAATGCATGTTGCCAGCTGGCAGGATGCACAAAAAGGGGCAAATATTTACACTAGCTTCCTCTGAAATGTGGTCTTAATCATGTTTATGTAGGGTTGTCATTGATTCTGGTCTTTAACCCTCTAATGCATATTGCAGATTTTATGTAGGTTAGGCTGTTCATCATTTATTACATTTGCAGTTAAAGAATAGTGTTGGACAGTTGCCTAACCGATGGCACTGTTAGAGTTACTCTTTTGCTCTGAGCTGTTTTACTGTCTATTTATTGACTTGCTCTCCTGTTACCTGTTGACTTCATAACCTGTTAAGCTAAATCTTTGTCAGCCAGGCAACGTGAGCAGTATAGATAGCAGTGTTGATGGAGGAAAAGCAATATAATCATTATGCAGACTTACAGGGTTTTCTCTTAGTATCTGCTGCATCAGCATATTCTCCCTGCTTCTACTGCTGTAAGCTCTAATATTTTGCTGTGTGATTCAGTGCGACTCAATTGTGTGAGCTGGCATTATTGCCCCCACTTGATGAGCATGGTGCCATTATTGCAGCCTTTCTGTCTTCATCACTCCATCGACCCCTCCAGTTAGAACTGGAGTCTACCAGAGCTGAACGAGGAAAAAATATTCTCCCTTACTTCAGCTTGATGTGATATGGTGTGCTAATAAACCCTGCAGTCTTCAGAAACCCATTAAAGACGGCTTTGGGAGAGTGGGGCCGGGGCCTTGCGTGGAGAAGCTCTGGAGATTGTAATGACAGGAATGCAAAATCACACAGTTGCCTTTGATGTACTCACAAGCCCTTGAAACCACTGGTGTGTTGTGAGGTGGGCGCAGGCCTGACGAAAATGTGATAGCATTCAGTTTTGAGGATCTGGTGAAACAAGGAAATGCACAGAGTGACGCATTCCATGTCTGAAGCATGTTGCTGGTTTTCGCCTCAGGCCGGCCTGCACTGGCTAATGGCAGAAAGCCAAAGTGCTAGTGGTGGGTTTTCCTCACAGACCGGCTGGGTGGCTTAGCACCAGAGAATTTCAGAGGAAATTGTTTACAGGCACCAGCTAAAAGGACGGTGGTCTAGCCTAGATTCCGAATGACATTCAGCCTAGATCTTCATAATGGAGCACACTTGTGAACATTTTAATGAATTATTTATATACAAACATTTTCAAGATGCTTAACCTTTCACATCCTGTTTAGCTGAGCACCTCTTCCCGTTCCTTCCTCTCCATCCAGCTGCAGAATTCATGGCTGTGTTTGGTGCAGCGGAGCCTCAAAGGTTATTGATGTGAACTCCTGAGGAGATCTGAAGACGAAGGTGCTTAGGTTCACCGCACCACGTTAACTAACAGAGGCTTTTGATCTTATGAAGAAATTTGTTTCCTCCCTTCAGAATGCTGGAGCTTTGAATGCTCTTCAGAATGCTACAGTCTGCTTCTTCTCTTTCAAGTCCACCAGTTCCTCAGCTATGGCCTATGTTGTCTGTGGGGGGAGCATTTAGGTTCACGTGTCAAAATGCAGCAGAGTTGCTCAACCCAGCTCCATTCTGCAGATTCCTCTCTTCTTAGACCGTGCTGCTAACCAGCTTGGCTGGCAGGCTTTGTCTGGGTTTTTGGAGGATGTCTGTAAAGTCCTTTTGATCTGACTGTGAACGGGTGTAGGACAGTGGCTGCTCTCCACAGAGAACCTGCTGCTCTGGTTTGCAAAGAGAGCCCAGGCTACACTGACACAAACACACGGACACACTGGGAATTCTCTATCTCCCCTGCTCTGGTGTGTGTGAATGGCTCACAGCCGCGTGGCCCGCAGTCAGCCCCGGGGCAATCCACGTTTGACCTGTGGCTTCACTCGCCATGCTGTTGATGTTTCATTTACCCTCCGCAGTGAAGCGCCTGGATGCATTTAATGATCCAAACACAGCTGGAGAGAAATTTTAGCGTGTTTGTATTCGGGGCAGCATATTTTTGGAGGCTTTTGACAGTAATTGGTTGTGGTTATTTGCTTTCAGAATTTTTTTTAAACAAAAACCAAAAGTAAACCTTTATCTACTCTGAGTATGACCTGTAGTAGCTTCACTTCTGGGGAAAAGAACATCCTGAACCCTCAGTACTGGAGTAGTGTTGTAGCTGTGAAGGACTGTTTGCAGTGTGTGAAAGTGAAACAGCCACAGCCCACAGCCTGCATGAGGCCTTGTTTAGCTCCTAACAAACCTCTGCCCATGCGGTCTTTCTCAAATGGTTAAAATTTCATATCCTCCCATCTCTTCAGCAGCATCTTCAGTGATCTGAAGCACTTTTTTCTGTATCTGAGACATGCCATTGTAGCTTCTCAACTCCCTAATGGCCCTCGCCCACCTGTTGACTGATGAAGTGCAAGGTTTACTGATGATGACAGCGGTGAAGGGGGCAGCAGGGTTGTGTGAAGGTCTCTCGGGCGAACAGAGGTGGAGTTACGGGCCAAGCACCGGCTACTTGCCTATACATGGGCCCCCCAGGACTCTGTGATTTATCATTTCTGTTTCATCAGGAGGGCCACATATTGATTAGAGCGCTGCTCCGCTTTACCACCATTTGTCTTGTCCCGCTTCTCCCTCCTACCTTTCCTGAACTGGCTAACGGACAGAAATGCTTACGTCGACTTCTGTCTTCCTCTCTGCCTTGCTCTCTTTCTCTCTCGCAGCGTGCAGGCTCCCTGTAATGAAAATGCAGCCAGCCGTGCTCATCCTCCCTGGGCAGCCCCCCAGAAAAAGGAGGAGGGGGACGTAGCATGTGCAGGGAGATGACAGCACATATAACTTTACCTGTTGTATCATTCTGGAATCTTCCATGCGCAGACTTTGTGAGGCTGATTGCCACAGCGGTGTGGGGATGGCTGATAGGCTGTTGAGGGGGCATTGGGTGCATAGCCAAGGGGGCATTAAGTGCATTGTGGCTTTTTGTGGGGATTTCTCCATCCCCATCTAAAAGCGAAGGCTGAATTCTCAGTTTGTAGCGCTAAATAATTCAGCAGCCTCATTTATTTTAAATTCTCCTCACATCGCTCCTCCTCTCTCCACTGATCGTCACCAGGCTAGCGACGCTTAAAATGCATTTCTTGCCATCCATATATTTATAAAGCCTCATCCTGAGATTCCCTGTGTCGTGCTTCAGGCACTGGCAATACACTGAGAGCACTTGCACAGAGATGTGAAGAGAATGATGAAAGGTGTGTGTGTGCGCATGTGTGTGTGTGTGTGTGTGTGCGCGTGTGTTTGTGGATTTGTGTGTGTGAGGGAGAGAGAGAGACAGAGAGTATGAGGCGAAGGGAGGCATTTCGTAGTGACGGATGCCAATATTTCTTTTACTACTGCGCACAGAAAGATACATGCGGCTTATGGCAATATCATCAGAAGCAGCTTGTATAGACACAAGAACGCTCGAAGACCGTGATTAAATTTCGAATGACTCCAACTATGCAGGATAGGAGTCAGCAGAAATCCAGTTGTTGTTTATCATTGCTTTTGTGATCAAGCTGACTGCTTCATGGTCCTCAAATGCAGCTTAGGATAATTAATTGAACAGTAATTACAGTCAGCCTTGCTAATGCACAATGAAATGTAATGACATCAGAAGAGCTGAGATGCAGCTTGATGCAGCTTCTTTTATTTATTTATTTTTTTTGAAGCAGTCAGCATTTTGATGCCAATATCTTGTATCAAGCAACAAGCACAGCCCAGTTTAATCACTCAGTCACTTGCTCACTCTTTCTTTCTCTGGGATTAAAGGCACAGATTCGTTTAGTCACAGTCAGACTGTCGTAGAGAAGGCACAGTAGCACCTGGTCTTGCCTTGGTATCAGCACCTTCAGTCCAAGTACTGGAGCTGCAACAGTGGGTAGCCCTGTGCAGGCTAAATAGCAAAAGCTCAATCGCAAACAGGATTTACTTCTTATAATTATCTTTATTTAATGTTTAGATGTTAAGTCTTTTCATACTGATGGAAAAATGTAGAGATGTACCAATGTGTAATTTGTAGACCAGTGCTAATGGCCAGTATTTCAATCTACAAAACAAACATTTTCAAAATTCTGAAATAAGGACTGTATTGATTACAAAAATATTTTTATTCCTATAAGCTTACAGATACGTTAAATTGATTAAATTTTTTCATGTGAGGGTGGCAGAGAGAAAGAAAAATGTATTAATCGAGTGGAAATAGCACCAGTGTTATAAAAACGTCTACTGCTACAGAGAATTTATTACTGATTCACATTTGACATTCTGCAGGAACACTGCGTTGAGAAGTTCACTCTACGTCACCTGAAAACCGCATGTATAAAAAGGCATAAACAAAGCGCAATTAGTCATGAGCTCTGGTGTGAAAGAAAAGTTTTTCTTAGTTTGTTGTAAATAAAACATTTTTTATTATGTCTTTTTGTCTGATATTTAAACAAATCTGGTCTCTCATCTGCAGAAACATTTCTGTTAAGGCCATGTGGATAATAAAGCTCTCACAAATTTATAGGTTAAAAAAATGTATGTATCTTTTCTCTTTAAATCCAAAGTACAGTGTAATATACTACAGCCTCGTGTAACTTTTTATGTAATGCCAGTGAGAAAAACAGCAGTAATTATAATGATTAGAATATTCAAGAAAAAAGGAGCTCTGGTATTGGCAGATATCAGAATTGGAAAGTTGTTGAAATATGGATGGGATCCCAAGGCATATTGTAAGTGCTATATGTTGATGTATAATCATTGTTTGTCTGCACACTTTGACCACAGCTTGTGAACTGTGTTAAGAGATGTGTTCACTCCTTCTAGACATGTCCGCTGACTTTGGTGAGCTCAGCACAATAGCTTCCTGTTTAATTTGTTTTCCAAGTTTTCAGATCCTTCTGTTTTCCACAGACTTCTATAGAAGGGTGTATGTGAGGAACTGGAAAAAGTGCACCTCACACGTAAAGGTCCAGCAGCTCATCTTAACAATGTGAGTGTGTTCTTAAAATAGAGAATGCGAAAATTGTACTCTAGGCGCTGGAAAGGCAACGTAACTATAAGGGTAATTTCTGCCTCTTTTTCTGAAAGGCAGGTTAATTTAATCTAGGCCAGGCCACAGAATATGTCTTCTACTGCACTGCCACTCCTAAAGTAACAGCAGCTTCTCATGAGCCCTCACCGCAGGATGCCCGGCTGTTATTAAACCATTACAATCTTAGGAGCTGTTAGTGCGTGTCTCAGCATCCCATTTCAGCCTCGTAATTTCATTTTTATGAATTCATAGTAGCAGAAAGTAGATTAATAGGTAATAAACCTACATTTTAAGGGGTTAGAACTCCACTAGTTTAGGCTATTTCTGTAGCAAGACTATTTGCAAATGTGTACAGAGTTGTCCAGCTGTGTCTAAATCAGTGTGTGATCAGATTTTAAATGTGTAAAAGAATTTGTAAATGCATACAGGGATCTACAAATGTGTGTTTAGAATCGGTGTGTGTCTGATCACATTTGGAGATGTAGTGTGTGTGTAGATCTGTTGGTGTGTAGTCATATTTATAAATGCTTCTAAATGTGTTAAAAGCAGAAGAGGTGAAAATATAGAAACCAGTTCTAGCTCACTTGGGCCTCTAGATTGGCTGTGGTTTTATCATTTTTGCTACACTACAAAATTCTGTCCATTTGTACATACCGTAGTTTTGCTACAGTAACACCCCACGCAGTGGTTTATCTTGATGGAGGAAGGTGCTTCATGCTTTCTCATTGAGGGACCTGCTGGATGTGAAGGTGGTAGATAAAGTCCCCATTCCTTCTTGGTAGAGGTCATGGTGGTAAATGTCAAAACTTCAAGCAGTGAGGAGGAGATGGCCTAAATGATGTTTGCAGGGAGACCCCCTGCTGCTCCACTTCGTGTGCTGTTCTACACTTAGGTTACTCTACCATAAGTGTCTCTCTGGAACATTTCCTGCCGCAGAAGCCAAGGCCATTTATTACACGTTTCCAGCACCGACCATAAAAGCCTTTTCATTTGCCTGTTTCAAACATTTTTAGGGGTGTTCTTTTTCATCCAGCCTCTTAAAGTTGATTGTTTCAGACACCAACAAAACAATCTATTGTGAAATTGTCAAACCAGACGTATATTACAAATTTTTACATTAATAAAATGTAAAAGCTTCAAAACATAGAGTAAAATGCTTGTTAAAGGGATTTTGTGCTTTGAAATTAAAGACCAGAACTTTCACTATTAACTTATAATTTTAATAGCTGTGTGGCCTTTTCTGTTCGTGTTTTCACAGGAAGGCCTGGCTAAGGAGAGATTCTTTTGACAAACTCCATATTATGTTGTTAATGTCAAAACAGGGGCAGGTACATGGCACGTAATTCCGGGCTGAACTGCTTGTGCATGCATTCACTGTGTGAAAGGAAACCAGTCATCAGTGTTAATGCAACTGTATTATTTATCACATATTGATCCATTATCCAGCATAATGGTTCCTCCTGGAGCCGTTGAACTTGAATGTACTGAACCCAGCAAGAGTTTGTAAGCTCAGTAAAACATGCCCTTTGAACTTGTTCTTCTTCGCCCTGGTTGTGTGGGGCAGGTAGTTTCAGGCCACGTGCTCTGAAGCGAGACGTTCGACACTTCAACTCAGAACGTTGTGCGCAAGGCCTACAAGCTTCATAGGCTATTTTTATGCTTTCATTGATCTCCCATTTCTCTTAAAGCTCTTAATTACAAGGCACCTTTTTAGTGCAGCGGGAGCCTGTTACTTTGGCAACCAGTGTCTCCTTTAGTTAGAGGGCCATAGCTCAAACACAGCTTCGAAATCCTGAGTAAGTAAATGAGTATGCAAAGTGTACAGAGTGGTATTGTGGAGGTTTTATTTTGCACTCATGTGGCCTAGACTGCATTGTGTCAGCAGGTTGTGGGCATTCATTCATCATTTGTCCATGGAGTGATGGAGTGGGACATACAGAGACACTCTGAGACACGTTCAGGAGCTTATTTTCCTCTCAGTCTCTTGTGCTTTAGTTGAGCCTGCTCTCTAGTTCACTGTCTGTCACTTTGAGTTTGATGCTCATACCTCTAACCCCTTGTGTGTGCGTGTGTGTGTGTGTGCGCATGTGCGGTATATACCGGTATTGCAGTTTACAGTGATATGAAAATTCATTATCATCTTTTCTGTTCCTCGATCAGGGAGTCCAGTGTTTCTGTGAGTAACATTTTTCTGTGATTAAAGTAGTTCATAAGAGCTCTACCTCAACAAATGACTACTATAAAATCCTGCTTCTGCACTAATGCATGAGTATTATTAAAATTATGTAATAACAGTATAAAATTGTATGCATGTTTTTAATGCTTTAATTTTAAAACACACTTTTTATTCTTTACAGGGTCTTTACTACTACTACTACTAATAATAATAATAATAATAATAGTATACCTGAAAATCTCATACCATTTCAGCCCCTCTTGTCTGTCTGTGTGTCTGTTTATGGTATCAGTGTGGCTCTAGTCTTTGTCTTCATTTACTGAGTGGAACCAGCAGGTTCTTGGCAGTCTGAAGCACAGTATGCCTGTTGTCGTCTGCTTGTCTTCAGTTTTGTGTGTTTTTGCATGTCTGTGGCTGGAAGCCAAGCCGGAGAAGCCTGACCTGTCTTCCCCAGCAAGCACACAGGGTGGTTGGGGTGAGGTGGGGGATTGGGTTGGGTTTGCTCATTTGGCATGCAAAGCCATCTCTATCAGATGGTTGGAAATGAGAAAGAAACAAAAAAACTGGAAATCCCTGTGCAGCACCTGGGTTTAGGCTCAACAGGTCAAGCTGGTTTGTTGAGGACAAAGGAGGGACAGAGGAGGAAATGAGACTAGGAAGTGAGAAAACGCTGCTTGTTTTTGGTACATTGGTATTCTATCAGTATTACATGGGGGAATGTTATGAAGTAGCACATTTGTTTTGTATGATTTTATTATATTATTTTTGGCAGAAATGGCATCAAGAAAGCGTCCTATCTGCATTTCTTACTGTGGTTGCCATGGCCAATGGCCTGAGCTCATCAAATCTTGGTGGATAGTGTTTTGCATTATTTTCCCCATAATGAATCGAATGACACAAGCGGAGTCCGATCAATTGTCCATTAAGCAATTATGGTATAATTTAGTTTGGTCAGTAAGTCTGCACTTGTGCGTATTATGGAATGTAGCAGTCTCACTCAGTTTGAGCTTACTTTCATCCTTCAAGCCTCACTCTCTATTTACTACTGCCAGAGAGTGACCACACTGAATCCTGAAGTGGTGCGTTCACAAAGTCATATATAAAGTGTTCATAAGTCAAATATCACAGTCTATTTCTTATCCCATTGCTCAAAACACATGCCATCAGTCACTCTCTGAGCGTAGCTCCATCACAAGCTGACTGTGTTTTCTCCCAAATGTAAAACATTTTCAGAGCATTTATCATTCCTGCTGCTCACGTTGCAAAACCTTTTTTTAAACAAGAGGTTCAGTTGCATCTGCAAAGAAATGTAGAATTCCCTAAGTAGAAAGGAGGCACCAAAAACAAGAGACGTGACAATGTTGTAGACTTAAGTCTGCAGTTTATGACACTCGCTAATCAGAGCCTTTCAGAAACAAGCAAATATACAGAATGTTCCATTCTTTTAAATATTCACTGTGAAAAGATAGAGAGGCTGACCCTGAATAATTCAAATGGGTGCATCACTGCAAGTGTGGCGTGTTGGTGTAGCATGTAGACTAGTAAATCTTTAAACAAATGCTCTGGCTTCAGGCCCTTAATGTTAATTTTGAGCGCATAGTTTATATAAGCTTACATAAACTGGCTCTTCTTGTGGTACATTTTGCGTAATTATCCTTAAGTCGCTAACATTTGGTTTATTTTCTGTTTATCACTCTTCCATGCAAAATTCCTTACATTGAGTTTAAGATGCTTAAGGGGTTTCTATACTGTGGGCAAGGTCCTAACCACTAGGCCACCACTTTCTGTTGAAAGATCCACTTCCAATTAAACTGTTGGACAAATGACATCACATTATCTTCCAACACTCTTTGATGTCTCCCATGCAGGTCAGATTTTGTTTAGTTTTTTCTATTTGTAGACAAAATAATTTACATACCAGCACTTAAAAAGCAGTATCTACCTATCCTGTGTCTAAGAAAGTAATCTGGGCTTCTTTGCAATTTATCTTTACATCAAACTGTCTACTCTAAATTAGCTGAAGCAAACAGTTCTGTAAAAATACATTGACAATACATTTAAAAGATTTTCATAACTGTTTACTTTGTACAATTTTTGTATTTTTTTTTCTCATGGAGGAAATACGTATTGGACCCCTTGCAGATTTTGTAAGTTTGCCCACTGACAAAGAAATGTCTTTCATTTTAATAGCATGTTTATTTTAACAGTGAAAGAGAATATATTTTTAAAAATCCAAAAAATCATATTATAATGATAAAAAATATATATAAATTGATTTGCATTTCATTGAGTGAAATAAGTATTTGATCCTCTAGCAAAACAAGACTTCGTACTTGGTGGCGATACCCTTTTTGGCAGCACAGAGGTCAGATGTTACTTGTTGTTGATGACCACATTTGTGCACACATCAGGTGGAATTTTGGTCCACTCCTCTGCGCAGATCAGCTCTAATAATTAAGGTTTTGAGGCTGTCGCTTGGCAACTCAAAGCTTCAGCCCCCTCCACAGGTTTTCTATGGGATTAAGGTCAGGAGACTGGCTAGGCCACTTCATGACCTTAATGTGCTTCTTCTTGAGCCACTCCTTTGTTGCCTTGGCTGTTTGCTTTGGGTTATTGTTGTGCTGGAAGACCCATCCATGACCCATTTTCAGTGTCCTGACAGAGGGAAGATGGTTGTCACTCAGGGTTTTACTGTACGTGGCCCTGTCCATCCTCCAGTCAATGCAGTAAAGTTGCAGAGAAACACCCACTAAAGCATAATGTTTCCACCTCCATACTTAACAGTGGGGATGGTGTTCTTGGGGTCGTAGGCACAAGTTGCCTTCCTCCTAACTCGGAGAGTTGAGTTGAGGCCAAAGAGCTCAATTGTGTAGCTAAGTGTGTTATCAATGGTTTTTTTGGTGATTATGATCCCAGCTGCTTTGAGATCATAAACAAGCTCCTCCTGTGTAGTTCTAGGCTGAACTTTCACCTTTCTCATGATCATGCTCACCCTACAAGGTGAAATCTTGCGTGGAGCCTCAGACTGAGGTCAATTAATGGTCATTTTGTGTTTCTTCTGTTTTCGGACAATTGCACCAACAATTGTCTCCTTCTCAACCAACTTCTTGCTTATGGTTTTGTAGCACATTCCAGCCTTGTGCAGGGCTACAACATTGTCCCTGACATCTTTAGACAGCTTTTTGGTCTATCCCATGGTGGAGAGGTCAGAGTCTGATTGATCGGTGTCAGTGTCGACCAGAGGAGGATGGGTTCCCCTACTGAGCTTTGGTTCCTCCCAAAGTTTCAGGGAGTTTTTCCTTGCCTCCGTCGCCTTGGCTTGCTCATTAGGGGCTCGGACCCGGACCTTGTAAAGCTGCTTTGTGACAACTTCTGTTGTAAAAAGAGCTATATAAATAAAACTGAATTTAATTGAATTGAATTTGTTCACTCTCCCAGAAAGCAATTCTCTTTCAACCTCTTTTCTGCCCGTATTACCCACCTGTTTTCCGACACCAGACACTACCCATGAAACACGCAACATCCCACAACAGATGCACACTGTGATTGGGTTAAGCACAGAGGTCACATTTCATATACAAAGACTCTTGTGCTCCTAAACTTCTATAGTGATGAAGCATGGTTACAAAACATTTTTGTGCAGTGTTTTCAGATAAGGTACATTTTTTAATTTATTTATTTTATTTTATTTGTGATATTTTAGAAAGGACATTTAATTAACACATTAATTCTCTACATAGGCACATACTTTGAGACTGCTTGAAAATAATTTTACATTTTTATTTACTGTATATCTTCTAATAACAGCCTGTCTCTTTTTCACACCCGTTTACATGAAACACCATGTTTGAAAGATAGAAATGGGTCCCCAAAAGTAGCTGGTCTGTAGTAAACGCAGTCTGTATTAAACGCGATCTGTAATGACCCACCGTGCTTTCGGTACACTAATTCTCTTTTCGTACCACCTACTGTACCAACCTTTTCATATCAAAACTGTTTTGTCATCGGATGCTATCGAGGAAAGGAGAAAATCTAAACAAATTATTTTTGTACATTTTGCCCTTTTGTATAAGCGTTGTTACCTGTTCCCATTTTCCCATTTTTGACTCTTTCGCCATGACCGCTCAATGTGGATGCAGGCTCTTCTCGACCAGCCCTCAAAGATCTCACATGGAGCGTGATGTCGTTGGGACCCGGGTTTTATTAGTTCCATTCAACACAAAATGACCATCTCAGCTCTTTCCTGACTCTCTCTGTGTACCATTAGTACTTTTTAACTTCTTAAACGAGCTGCACTGTTAGCTTGTGCTCTCACAACGATCACTAACTTCCCAATAACAAACTCTAACTCCACCCCTGTTCTGCCCGTGCTGCCCACCCATTTTCCGCTCTCCATCAGAAACAAACCTCATCCCGTAACAACGTCAATCATAACCCACAGGGTGAAGCCGTTTGAGCGATGCAAACGGTCATTTAAATCCCCGGGCTACTATTGGAAGATATACGGTATTTATTTTTTTAATTGCCTGAATTTCTGAACCTAAAGATGAACAGAACACAATCTTTAGAGCAAAATCTAGTACTGTTATTGTGGAGAAATTTGTTTTGATTGAGTAAACTGTGCGTGCATTACTGATTTTCATAGACCCTAATGCATTACTGTAAGGCACAGGTCTATTGACACGTAGTCCTTCCATTTCCCCCTCCAATTATTGAGGTTGAGCTGAGCTGTGTGACTTTTGACACGATGGAAAATATAATTTTGTCAATTCTGTTTGTCCTTACATGAGCTCCTCCATTGTTTGGCCTTGGAACATGTGCTTTGTGAAAATGAGTATTACTATCACGTAACAGTGCAAAAATGAATCAAGCCCCATGTCTGACCTTCATTATATTTAACGCTGAATTCCCTTCAAAAATCAATGGCCATTCAATGCTGCTATTCTTATCAGTCTTCCTTGCCCCTGGGGCTTTCTTCCTTCCTTTGCGCATACGCAATTTCTTTAGCTCATGATTTGTATTCTCTTAACTACCTGGGTCCACTCTAAAAGTCCACTAAAATGGAGGAGGGTTTAAAGTTGTGTATTGTTACTTTAGCAAGCGTGATTTGGACAGAGATCAGTGTGTTTACCTAGTGGAGCTATAACCTTGAAGCGGCGCTGTAACAACAGTGTTCTTGTGGTTAATGACTCCCAAAGAGAGACAGGAAAGCGACGGTAGAGGGGCAGCTGAGATAGTGATAGGGAATGTTGGCTTTTTTTTTTTTTTTGTAAATATGGAAGAGTTCATGGACTTACGGTCTCCAGCCTAGTGCTCTGGAGAATGTTTGCAGTCATTTTGAAACAGAAATCTAACTTTTTTTTCTGGCTGCTCATAGAAAGGGTTTGAAATAGGTTAAGTTAAATTCTCAGTGTTCAGAAACCTGTGGTTAGTTTTTGATTAATCTCCAGCTGAAGTGTTGTTTCAGTCTTTAAGTGAAGCATGGCTGGCTTGTTGTTGTGCTGTAAACAGAATGATTCTTAAACATGATGCATGTTGTGTGCTGAAAAATATGCATTTGTAGGGTAGAGTGGCCCAAAAAAGCTATGTGGACTTGGCTGGAGTGGCAGCCCCCCTGAGAGATGGCTTTCCCTCTCCCCTCACTGGGTGTTTTTGGCCCCAAAAACATGCACTAGAAGCAGTAGTGAGTGGTATAGCCAATATTTTACATAATATTTTTAGATGCTTGAAATAGTTTTGGAAATCTTTTGTAGATTAGTGGGTAGACAAGATTTTCATTTTCACTTGAAACATGACCCGAAACCTCCTCAGCCGTTCAGCGAAACCAGTCATCTTCAACATGTTCTACACTTGCAGTATATGAAGGATTGTGAGTTTGATTCCCAGAAACGGCCAGTAGGCCATAGTGCACTTGAGCAAGCATCAAACCTCTAACTGGTCACCCTTTATGTCCCTCTGGGTAAGAGCATCTGCCAAATGTAAAATAAACTAAATAAATAAACACCACATTTTAAGACAGATGTAGTTAAACACAAACATATGAAACTTGCAGGATATATTAATACTTTACCTTTTTTCAATATGCTCTTCACAGCACAGTGCTTTTAGCGACCTGGGACATTAATGCAGGAATGAATTCAGATGATACAGGGTGGTCATTGATCTACTTTTACCAGGTATTTTTATGATTTTATGACTTCTAGTGCAGCTTAGCATGGAGACCCCACCTCTAAGAGACCCCTCCCCCCACACCACCCCAGCCCACACATACACACGAACACACCCATTTGTGCTCACTGCTGACGGTGGCATTTGTAAGGAGACCTTTCCTTAAATTTGGCACCTATTCCTGTTTCCTGTCTTTTAACACCAGCCCTCCTGCTCTGCCTTAGCCCGTCTGCTCCATCTGGCCTGCACCATCCCAGCACCCAAAGAGCACACACCCGGCCTAGCGGACCCCGCATCAGCTACACAACAATGTGTGTGAGACGAGTGGTCACGCTTCACAGAGCCTTACATAATCTTGGGCTCTTCCCAACAGGAGAACCGGAACATCCAGTCAGTTCTGACATTGCTGCGTTATGCGAATATTTACCAAGGATGCGGGAATCAAGAGCAGGTCCAATGAGAGAAAAGGGTGAAACAAAACCAGAGCAGTGATAAATAGATGCTCATAGATATGACTTATAAGGCCTTGTCTTTCAACTGTTAGGAGATTATGACTGTTGGTAGAGGGGCAATATCCATACATCCATTCCACTTGATCTTGTAAAGTACTATTGGAATTTTACTCTACTGAGGATGTGTCAGTTAGGCATGAGTGCTGTGTCCTTGTGTTATCTGATTGGAAGATGTATAAAAAAACAAGTACTTAAAAAAGTACTTATTAACTCATTTACTTACTAACTAACTGTTTTGGACAACATGAGCCAGTTCCTTTCTGGATTACTTTAGCTAAGCAGATGTGGCTAAGTGGGTAGTGACAGCACTTTGCCTGTGGCCTGATACATTCCAAAGTTCTCCTGAGTAATGAGAGGGCTGACCATAGCTGTGATGTTGGAAAAAGCTTCTGAAGACCTCACATGGGCATTTCAAAACACAACACACACATTCTGTGCATTAGACCCTACAGTCCATTCTTTATTCTCTCTGAATTATTCAGTGGCAGTAACAGCACTGCAACTTCTGCTCTTCCTGAGAATGTTACAGAGATGGACAGAGTAGGTGTGAGACGTGAAAGAGTGGCTAAGAGCCTGCTGAGACACTTTGACAGCTTATGTTGTGCTTATGTAGCCAAGAGGTGCTGAGAGCAAGCAGTGTGTGTGTGTGTGTATTTGGGGTAGCGTAATTGGTGCCCTGGCTGGTTTTATCATGGGCTTGCATGCTCTGGAGTTTGGGGTAGTGGTGATGGAGTCAGAACACCCACAGTGCCCACCATGTCTGTGACAAACCATAATTCAGCCAATCCCCTGTTGCAGCTGTGGAGGAAGGAAAAGCTCTCTCCTATCCCATCACTGTGGCTGCATGAGCTTTGGTTTGTCCTAACTGAGTCCCCCTTACTGGCACCTGTACTTTCTGGCCTTGCAAGTAATTGACAGGTCTGGCTAGTCCATTGACCCTGATGCAGATTGACCACATCAAATGCATGCATGAGCACACACGCTTTTTGTCATGTCATCCATCCTAGATAAACAAGACCATAAAACTGCAGGTCTTAAAACTGGCTAATCATCACACTTTCTTAGTGGGAAGTGTTGGTGTAGAAATTCTGCTTATTCCCATCTGACTGTTGTGATACCTAGCTTAAGATGTTAAAGAATTGTTTTTTAAGCTTTAGGAGGTGTTTTTTTTATATTTTTCAAAGGTACCGAAGCCATAGAAATGGCTTTCTAATCTTTTCAAAGCTGATGTATTTCAATAAATGGTTTTCTGGTAGTAACCAAGTCTGAGTGGGTCTAATGTACCCCAGTTATGAGGTAAAACTGGTCATTTGTTTAATTGCAAAATTACCTTTTCACAAAGGGTCAGTTAGTGTCTTTGTTCTTTTATCATCGAAAGAAATTATTTAAAAAGTGTATGTTATTTAAGATTCAGATTCATGTTGTAAAACGATGCATCACCATCTTCTGTATTAGACATTAACATTGATTTCTAGAGTTCTTTATATGAATATCATCTCTACACCAAGGCCTTACATGGTGTTTAAGACACTGTGTTTCTAAATCTGTCTTCCATTTGCTTAAGTGGCTGAGCTTGACATGGAGCAGGCCTGACAAGTTTAAATGCTGTGTTTTAACAGGCCACCGTGGCATTGTTAAATTCAGTACTTTAATTGATCCCTCTGTTTTTCTTCTTCCACCCCCAATCATTTGTCTTGACAGTTTGGTGGTGATGAGAAAAGAGTGGATAGCAGGACCATATACGTAGGACATCGTCCTTGTCCGGCCACCGAGGCCTTCATCCCACCCAAATTCTGTGACAATAGGATAGTGTCTTCCAAGGTAAGTACGACACATTAATTTTTTCACAAAATATTTATTTATTGTATTTTTAGATAGTAAGTATTTTTACAAATCACTGGATTAGAGGTCCATGAAAAAATGGGTTTGCAGGACAGATGTTTTAGTCTTGAGGTTTTGACGTCTATGGCACCACAGTGATTGTGAATTAATGCAACACAGAGGGAGTGTTGGCTGGATCATCTGGAAAAGGTGTCTAAGAGACGTCCTCCCTCCTTAGCACTGGCATCTGACCACCCATTATTTTTTTAGATTCCTCTATTTGAAAGTTCACAGCCACTGTGGTGCCATAGATGTCAAAACCTCAAACCTGGTTGTCCTGCTAATTTAGCCATGCAGCAGTTCAAAAAATGAAAACAATACACCAGACAGAAATATGAATTTTTAATATATTGTAAATTACCCATAATATATTTGAAGATTTGAATTTAGAATGTAATTTTTCCACAAAAACGTATATTGTAATACATTTTGTGTTGATTCCTTTTTACCCCCCTACTGCATCTTGCAGCTCCCCCCACATTCACACACATTTGTAATGGTTTGAATAAAAAATAAATTTCAACTCTCTTCTCTCGTACTGCCTCTCCCAACAACAGCTTTCCCTGTCTCTTCCTGACGGCGGCTGCTTATTTTTCTGTCAGGCACTCGGGTGGGGTGCCGGAGAAATACATGGTTGCAATTAATGGGCGAGCAAAGAGGGTGATTCAATCTGTCCCCTCAGCCTGATGGGACTTCCTAAATCTCCCCTACTGACAGTGGAGGCGTGCTTGATATGCCAAAGAAGGGTGGTGCAGGGGAGAGAGAGTGAGAGAAAGAAAAAAAAGAATGTGAGAAGACAGAAAAGCAAAAGGGTGGTGTTTATAGAGCTACCTCACAATCCTTCTGTGGAGTTGTGTGATTCGCCCCACTCTAGTGTAATGGTGTAAACATACTTTAATTAGCAGCACTGTGATGTTTACCCTTCTTCGTGCACCTTGCTTCCATCATCCCACTCCTTCCTCTCTACATTTTTCCTCTGCACCATCCTGCGTTTCTCTGTGTTCTCTCAACTGCAGGCATTCTGTCGCTGCCACCACAGTGAAGTTCATACAAGGACAGCAGGCAGTTGTTGTTTTATAGAAAACCATCAACTGTTCTGTGTCTTTTTTCGCTAGGTGATTGCATTCATATAAAATCTTCCTGTGCTAAGAGTTTTTATCAGTTTTCCTTTGGATTTTGTCTGTAAAACCTGGGTGATTGTTTGATGATATTTTTCAAATAGGTCACCATTTTATGGTTCTAAATAGGTGTTATACATGATACACTACTGTGGTCTATGGAATGTGTGAAATTGCCCACTTATCCTCAGTTTTGGATCAATATCCTGATGATGTCAACCAAAATGTGCCATCCACAAGACTACATGTAGAGAGCTATTCTAGTAGGTCTGCGATGTATAAACCTCATTACAAAGACAAAAACACGGAGGTCCTGGTCTACAGAGATAGGTCCTTCACCATGTCCTCCACAAAAGGTTGTGTGTGTATGTAGTGTACCCCAAGAGAATGAAATTGGCCTGAATGCCTGACTTCTTTCTAAAGGGTCTAGTGTCTGTTATGCATTGGGAAGAGCATTTTGTTGGCATGGTTTGTGGTGACTTTTTCCTATTAGAAGGGAAAGAGCAAATCAGAAAGTTCCATTTAAATCAGTACTTTTCACCTTTGTTGTTTGGTCAATAGATTTTATATTATCATTGTGGTTTCTTCCAAAAAACAATGCTCCTATCCACTGGTTTACTAAAGTACTGATGAGTATGAGCATTATGTAAATCATGAGCTATGGCCTTCAGTCATCATGTTCAAAACACCACTTGATGGAATCTCTTTAAGAAGAATGCTGTTCCATTCTTTCAGTACATTTCCAGGGACTGTGGTGTCTTATTGTGACCAAGCAGTTTGTTGTTTTTTCCTTTACTTTGTCACCCGTCAGAACATTGTTCTTGTACATACACTTGGCAATACTGCTAAAACCAATCGTTTTTTCTTCTTCTTTTACCCTTTTTTTCTTCCTATTTGCACTACCCTGTAGTACCGTACTCCAGTATTGTTAGCCCAACTTCTTATCTCACATGACAAGCAGTTTGGTTTGTGTGTTGTATGTGCAAGGCATTGTCTGGCCATTCTCCTCCAATCCTGAGACTTTTCCTTTTCCCTGACTATTAGCCATCATACCACACTTTATAAAGAGAAAGAAAAACAGGGACCTGCCACCAACCGGATAAGGTAATCGGCTCTCCTTTCAGGGGTAGTCGAATTATGGAGATAAGTCGCTAATCCAAATCAATGGAATACCTGCAGGACCGGAGGGGTTGCCTTTCTTAGCCATGAGCACTCCAGAATGTCCTTAAGTTTCTGCAGTCATCTGCACTTGCTCACAGAGAAATGGATTTAAAGAGATGATGAATATTAAATGTATTTTAATCCTTCCTCTAGCTTCGTGTCAAGCCTGTGGACTTTTCCTCACAATGCTGCATTCTGCTTCCTTAGCTTTGAAAAGCTGCTTTTTCATAAGACGTACCAGCAACTTTTTTAGCTGTTTACTGCCAGAGTGTTTTTTTTCTATTATTATTAATGAGTCTGTTTAATAATGATTGCGTCACCCGTTTTTTTTGTTTCCACAGTACACTATATGGAACTTCCTGCCAAAGAACCTTTTCGAGCAATTCAGAAGAATCGCCAATTTTTACTTCCTCATTATATTCCTAGTGCAGGTGAGCATTTGTTTACCTATGTTCATTGGGAAGGTGTTTCTGTGTGTGCTTGAGACAGGCAGAAGGAGCTATGTGTTGTGTAACTTGCTGTAATGTCTTTATTCTCTCTATTCATTTGACCATGACATATGAAGTACCATATGGACACAATTCTTTATTGCATTTATTTTGTAATGAGTCTGGTGCATTATTATTATTAATAAAGTAAGTTTTACAGTATACAGTATAACACTCTAAGTTAACATGTCATGTGAATAAGCAATATGTCACATGAATAGGGCTATTTATTATTATATCATTATTTATATATAAATATTTATACACTGAACAAAAATATTAACGCAGCACTTTCGATTTTGTTCCCATTTTGCATGAGCTGGAGCATTTTCTACAAAAGACCCATTATTCTCAAATATTGTTCCCAAATCTGTCTAAATCTGTGTTAGTGAGCACTTCTCCATTGCAGAAATAATTCATTCCACTTACAGTATGAATATTGCACAGATGTGCCTTAGACTTCCCACAATAAAAGGCCACTTTGAAATATGCAGTTTGATCACACAGCACAATGCCACAGATGTTGCAACGTTTGAGGGAGTGTACAATTGGCTACTGACCGCAGGAATGTCTACCAGAGCTGTTGCCTGTGAAATTAATGTTCATTTCTCTACCATAAGCCGTCTCAAAAGGTGTCACATTTCAGAGTGGCCTTTTATTGTGGGCACATCTGTGCAATATTCACACTGTCTAATCAGGACCATGATATGCTACACTGGTGAGGTGGGATGGATTATCTCGGCAAAGGAGAAGTGCTCACTAACATGGATTTAGATTTGTGAACAATATTTGAGAGTAATTTTGTGTAGAAAATGTTTGAGAGTTCAGCTCATGCAAAATGGAAGCAAAACCGAAAGTATTGCATTTATATTTTTGTTGTGTGTGTGTGTATCTCTTCAAAACCTAAACTTAACACTTATCTGAAATGTGTGATTTGACAGATGTGACTAAAATGGGCATTTACTACATGAGTAATTAGGACTCCGTGTTAATCAGCAGTACATGAGCATTTTTGGTGTGTGCGTGTGGGTTTGTGTGTGCATGCGCGCGCCCAGTGTTGGCATGTTGCTGGCATGTCTCCACTAATCCTGCTTCCCTCAGGAGGATCTCCTTATCCTAGCGCCCAGTTCTCCCCACACCACTTGCTATTATAGTGCCATAAGGGAGACACGTACGCACCCACCTACGCAGAGTGCCCATCACTCAGAGACCACACTCACATCACAGGGCCAAAAATAGAGCTCCACAATTCTTCAGAGACTTTTCCTGCAAATGCATCATCAAAACCCAAACCACAGCTGTGTCTCACTCATACCGCCCACTCACTCTCACACGCTCTCTCTGTCTTCTGCTTGCTTTCTCTCTTTCTCCCTCTCTTACTCTCTCTCTCTCCCTCTCTCTCCTGCTCTCACCCTCTCTCTTTGCACCTCTGTTTGTCAATGACTGCCACATCTGTTTCTTCCTCTGACCATGCATCTGTCCCAGTTTTGCATAATTTCCCCTCATCTTATTCCTCTGGTTCTCCATGTTGCTTCACCCGCCCCCTAACATACGCCCCTGCAGCGCATCTCTACTGACGTCAGCAGCTAGGAAGCCCTCTGTAGTTCTATAGAGCCACAAATAGACACTGGCTGATAAAAAGCTCCACTTGGCTAAAAATAGAGCTGCATGCCTTTGCTTGGTCCTGATGGGAATAGAGGGATGGAAGTGAGGCAGGAGATGAACAGAGGAGGAGGGGGGGTTGGGGGATCTCTGTCTTTAGCATGCATGCTCTGACACAAATTTTGCTGGAATGTTCTGTGTGTGTCGGAGAGAAAGGGAGCGAGAGACTGGGAAACTGCGCTAGGCAGGGGAAGCGTGTGAAACCGTAGAGAGAAAAGGAGAATGAAATCCTGTCAGTAGTAGTCGAGTGAGCAAATGAGGTTACTTGATGCTGTAGGAGTCTGTTTGACAGAGCCCATCATCAGACTTTTTTTGTTGCCTATTACAAATGATGGCAAACTGCAAGTTTAGACCAAGTATAAAGTATGTTGACTGGTAGACCAGTTTCAGTGCAGTGCTCACATGACTGTACCTAAAGATAATTCTTTTCAATACAGGAAAAGAAAATGTGGCATCATGCTATTGCTAGATGACAGTGTAACAGTACATACATTTCACTACATTATTAGCTATAACAAGGCAATGTGACCTTATTTACTGTTTGTGATAAACAATATTGTCGTCGTATCTCTCGCTATGCTTGTCTTAGCATATTGTGACCTTGTCTGTACTTTAATAATACTGATTGCATTTTTCATTATAAATAGGACATCGTTGGTGCTGTTTAATTGGATTTAGTGCCATGCAGCAAGTACAATGTGTATTGTAAAAGATCTCTTAGAACTATTGCCAACCACTTTTGGGGGTTTTGCTTTGCTGTAATACACAAAGTAATAAAGGGAATATTTATTAAAATATTTAAAATATTTCAATATTTTTGAAAAGTAGAATAAATGCACTTTCCTTGAGAGCGATTCAGCAAATTGGCTGTTTAGCTGTTTAGTTGGGAGGGCAGTAATAAGCATTTTTCTTGAAACCTATTGCTGGAGTTTGAATCACTGTAGCGCTCCTGCTGAGCAACTGTTCCGTGTTTACCAAGAGTGCAATGTACAAATCTAGTCTGCCTAATCCAATTCTTGCTTTTATGTGACAATATATACAGGTACTAGAAGAATAGAATATCGTTAAAAAGTTCAATTTTTCTTGACATTCCTTTCAGAAAGTCCATTTATTATCCATAGATTCATTACACAGAGTGAAATATGTCAAGCCTTTATTTCTTGGAATTACAGATAATAAAATCCAAAATTCAGAAAATTAGAATATTGTGAAAAAGTTAAATCTTCGAAAGTCATGGTGTCACACCCTAATCAGCTAATTATCTCAAAACACCTGCAAGGTTTTCTGAGCCTTTAAATGGTCTTAGTCTGGGTCAGGAGGCTAAACAATCATGGGGAAGACTGCCAATTTGACAGATGTCCAGAAGACTTTGACACCCTCCACAAGGAGGGTAAGCCACTAAAGGTAATTGCTAAAGAAGCTGGTTGTCCCAGCAACTGAGACAACTGCAGCCTTGAGAGGATTGCCAAGCAAAAACCATTCAAGAATTTGGGGGAGCTTCACAAGGAGTGGACTGAGGCTGGAGTCAGTGCATTACTACGCACAGACGAATCCTAGACATGGGCTACATCATACATTTCTTCTTTTAACATTAATGTAAATTTTGCATATCATTTGAATCAAGGTCCCAGAGTCTGGAGGAAGAGTGGAGAGGCACAGAATCCACTTTGAAGTATGAACATACTTTTCAGAAGCCTGACATTTCTCTTTAAAATATCATTTTTTATTGATCTTATGTAATATTCTAATTTTTCTAAGACAGTGACTTTTGGGTTTATTATCTATAATCCATAATCATCAAAATTCCAAGAAATGAAGGTTTGACATATTTCATATATGTGTAATGAATCTATATAATGTATGGATTTCACTTTCTGAAAGGAATGTCAAGAAATATAGAACTTTTTCTTGATGTTTTGTTTTTTTAGATGTACCTGTACAGGCCTCTACATGATCATCCTTACACAGTTCTGGTTTATGTTGTTGTTTATTAGAACCATACTTATTTCAGTCTAAACTCAAATTCTAAATTGAAATAAAATTGGCCCCATACGAAACCACCACCTTTTCCATGATTTATTGTTAGGATGCATCAGTGCTGGTGTGTGCGTGTGTGGTAAGAACAGACAGACAGTAGTTAAGTGGAAGAGACTGTGGGATTTTCTGTCCTCAGCACTTTTCTGCAACCGCTCTCTTAATATCTTTAATCGTATGGGCCCTACAGCTGGCCACCTCCAGATGGGCCTTTATCAATTTATTAGATCGAAAAACGACGTGCTGCTGTGCTGCTGTTCTGCAGCATTCATCACCTGCACAGCCGGGGGGCTGGGGGTGGGGAGGATTAGGGCTCTTTCTGCTGAACACAGTCCAACCAGTGGCCGAAGGGGAGTTAGGGCTGGCAGAAATGTTTAATAAAGCAGAGAGAACACAGGCCACATTAGGAGGCTCTCCTCGCTCTCATTTTCTGCCTATTTTCTGTTCTTTTTCTCTCTTTTTTTCTTTTGTCTTTTGCACACCTTTTTATAAAAAGTGTCAAGCCCACATTTTCTGAAGCCAGTTTCTCCTGACCATGTAAGCTGAGCAGCATTGCCGACTCGTAGGAAAAGCCCCCTGCTTTTTTATTTTTCCATTTCTGTCTCCGTGAGAACGTTTTTGGACAGTGGTGCCACTAAGCAGCTGTCAGCAGACACCTGCCATACGTGGGGGTCTCTGAGTTGCAAGAGCTGGTGACTTCCTCAGAGCCTGGGCAAACCAGAGTGCTGGAAAATGCCACTCTTTCTTCACACGATGCATCTATGACATCAATGCAACCTCCTTGGAGGCAACTAAAAGTTTCCAGAGATCCCCCTGCTACATACACTACATTCGTGGGCTTGTATCAACAGCCCTTTGCACAGGTGTTGAGCAAATCAGAAAACCAGTCTTGTGACTGCTTGACAACAGCTAATAACACTAAGAACAGCTAAGTGCATTACAGGGCAGTAAGTGGCGAAGGGGTGGTTGTTTGGAATTACATGCCCTGAAAGAGCTTTAAAAAAGAAAAAAAGAAAAAGTGTGTGTGTGTGTGTGCGCGCGCACACGCAATCTATAAGGCATCTAAGAGGCAAGATGGGGCAGGTTGCAAGGAATTATTCGCTGTACTGGAGCACTGCAAAATGAGCTTTCATCCCCAAACACCCAATGTCTCCTTGTTCTTGCACAACCGTTCTGGCGAAGGCACATCCTAGAATACTTGCCTTTATTCAAATACTGATGAATAGAGCTGGGATTCTGGATGAGTGTGGCATAAAACATCTGTTTGTTTGCAGAATAAGATGTCTTAAACATAGATCAGATATCATCATAAACAGAATGTTCTTATTCCACAGTGCAATGTCATATCTCCTTGATGCCGATTGTCATATTTTGCATTGTTAAATTCAAAGAAATGGTTTGAAAAGTTACCCTACCGATTTGTCATATTTTAATATGGTGGTTAAGAACTCATGTCATTCATTCATTTATTTCATTTATTTTCCAAACCGCTTTATCCATATTTGGTCTTGGGAAAACTTAAGCCGATCCTAAGGAATCCTCAAGTAATTTAATAAAGATTTAACATTACTGTATTCAAATTTGTCATTTTTTCGCAAATACAAACACATACATAAACGGTAGTTAGAATGGACATCTCTGCTGTTCAAGTTAAGCCCAAAATAAAGGGCATATGTGACTATGTGCGTCCGTTTGTGTTGTTTTGTCAGTAGCCAAAGTGTTGATGTGTTTGGAAGCTGACAAACTACCGTGTTCACACCCCATGGTGGTGTCGATCACACCAAGCCTCTTCACACATACATCCTTGTTCTTCCTCTTGCATCTTACACAGCCTGCAGCATTGCGGTTATGGAAAAAGCCTGAGAATGCTCATTATGCTGTAATTGTAGTAAATTGAATACAATTTGGAGATGCTGTTAGGCCAGACAGGAGTCAGTTGGGATAAGGTTATGTAAGAAATGACTTGTGGGGTTTGCAGTGGCTAAAAATAATATTTATTTATGAAGTGCTTTTTAGCTTGTTCATAAATGAATGTACATTGGACTCAATTATGAATGTGTTTATGAATTATTGTGTTTCCTGCAGGTTATTGTGGACACCCCAACAAGCCCAGTGACCAGTGGCTTGCCCTTGTTTTTTGTCATCACAGTGACTGCAATCAAACAAGTTAGTGACCACATTCTCTATACACACTATTCCACCTTATTCTCTTTCTTTCACCCACCTTTTTACTCACTGTTACAATCATTTATAATGGTGATGTCCAGTTCTGGTCTTGGAGGGCTTGGATTGCTCTGCTCAAAATACAAATTAAAAGTTGTATCAGTAATAGGTCTATATGAATATACTATATGATAAAATACTGTCATTGTGATAGTGACAGTTTACAAAAGACACTTCCCACAATTATACAGGCCATAGAATATGGCTCGCACCACTACATTGCTAACTTCTTGGTAGCTGTGAGATGTCCTGACAACCAAAGATAACTAATTTTATATTGCTTGTGGCTGTTAATAGTTTCAACTGTAATTATCAATAATTTATTATTTTTGTAATTTATATTATTGTTTGAGTTTGCCTTCTGGTAGTGAAGATGCATTAAAGCACAACACCACCGGTGTTGTAGAAACTTGTATAGCATTTGCTCCACTCTGCTTATTAGGCCTGGGTATTTTTAGAAATGTATGTATAATTTTATTAGAGGATGCTATGAAATGTTCCAATAATATTATTTTATGATTTCTATTACATTGTATTGCTATTATCTTTTGCTTTAATTGGGTCATATATACAGTGCTTAGCCATGACATTAAAGCCTGCGTAATGCTGGTTAGACCTTCTCATTCTGCCAAAAAGGCTTTAATTGCTTATAGAAGCTGGAGACAAAGTCGCCCGTCGGGTTCAGACCCACCGAACGTCTTTCATAGCAAAAAGAGTTAATGGTAGTTGTAATACAAAGGTGTCAGATTATACAGTGTACTACTTTTAGAGCTGTTTTGGCAGCATGAGAGGCACCCTCCAGTATTTGGCAGCCAATTGTAATGCTATGGTTGACTGTTGTATAGGTAACAGTTTGACTTGTTGTTTCTGCATAAGAAAGAAATGATAAAGTAACAGTTAAAGCTTTTAACATATTTCATGTCCTGTCTTTAATGTTTGTAGAAAAATATAGAAAAAAATATCTGTATTAATAAGATCCAAACTATCCCCATCTTCACTATGAACTATGGAAGTGTTCTTAGAAAACAAGTGATATTAATTATCTTATTATTGCTCCCCCTGAAATGCTCTATGTTCTGTTACTTCTTGTTACTTAACTGCTTCTTTCTAGTTGATTGTGATATCGCTTCAAAAACTGTCAGGAGCTACAGCTGAACAGAGAGCAATTCTTTCACACAGAAAACAAAAAGCACAGAGTCTTGTCTGAACACAGTGGCCCTGTTGCTGCGTTAGATGTATTGTTTTAGGATTGACTTTTTCACTGCACTTCTACAAGCTCTCATGTAGAGAAGCACAATAGAGGGTAGACTTCCTTCCAGAAATATGTGGGCCACATGGTGAGAGGGGCTCTGGCCTCAGCAGGACTTTGAAGTGGGACACCAGGAGAGACAATATTAACTCGGTCCCAAAATTCTAAAACAAGGTCTACTGCCCCCATTTGTCTGCTTTGTGTATGAGGAAGGGTCCGCAAACGAAGTCATGCTCCTACATTTTCCATCATGTCATTAACACAAGTTTGTGTTGCACTCATTGATTAATTCCAAAGAGAACATGTACTCATTCCTTGTACTACCACACAACAGCGCAAACGACTATCTCTGGCTTTCTTTCTGTCTCAAGGGTTATGAGGACTGGCTTCGGCACAAAGCGGATAACGAGGTGAATAAGTACCCGGTCATAGTGCTGGAGGATGGGCGAGCAACACGCAAGGAGAGTGAAAAAATTAAGGTACAAAGACATTTTTGTGCTTATCCCATTGAAGCAGATTCTTTGCTTTGGGCTTGGTCAGGTTTAGACTTTTTTTTTTTTTTTTCCAAGCTTGGGTCAGGTATATTTTTTATTAGTTAGTTTTCTAAATCTGCAGTTTTTTTTCCTAAATTCTTCCCTCTTTTATTACCCCTATTTTTGTTGTTATATAGTTATGTTAATTTAATTTTACAAACTAGTTGTTTGTATTACTGGCACAGATGTTTACACAACAAGCTACATCTTTACCAGTGTAACAGTTATTCAGCCCTACATTTCTGGTATGATTAAAGCTGTACTCTCATCCAGTTCCACAGCCCCCATGGGAGCAGGACACTTAACTGTGCGTGAGAGAGGGAACAAAAAGCATTTTTGCCACACAGCATTGCTATTTAAAGATGTGCAGTTTGTTTTGTCTTTCCTGTTCTTTGAGGTGTATAGATGGGTGTACTGATATATCAAACATACTTGTGGTTAGTTACTTGTTCCATTTTCTTGGCAGGTGGGTGATATAGTGGAAGTGGTAGAGGACGAGACCTTTCCCTGTGACCTCATTCTGCTGCAGTCCAGTCGAGATGATGACACTTGCTTTGTCACCACAGCCAGTCTGGATGGAGAGTCTAACCACAAAGTAAGCCTGTCGCGATGTCCGTCAATTTCTGAGGCTGTACTTGGCATTAGTGAGCACATATGAATGATTCGTCTATGCGTATTCTGGTTGAAATGAAACCTAGATGCTCAGATATTTGCATTTCTCTCAATCACTCTGATTCTTAAAATAGTCGACCCAGATCCTGTCACCACCCTGCTGCTCATCATTTTCCTCTCTGCACATGTGACCCCAATTGACCTATCTTGTGTGTTGTGTTTTGTACATTTTCCACATGGCCTTAAATACTCTTATGTTGCTCCCTCGATTTCTCTCTCTTTCTTTCAGACACATTACACAGTGCCAGATACGGAGAAGGACCTGCAGTCTCTCAGTGCCACCATTGAGTGTGAACAGCCCCAGCCTGACCTCTACAAGTACATACTCATCCTGTTTTGCAACATACAAACTCAAGTCAGTCCAGGCCTAGAAAGTGTTCAGTTGTTAACCTTGGATGAACCTAGCCTCTCATTGCGGACATAACCAGTGTAGTAGTGCTGGTTTAGGTATTTGGTTTACAGTCGAAATCAAGTGCAGCTTGGTTACAACAGAATTCTGTTTATAGACCCTCATCATAACAGCAACTCAGAGTACACGCAGACTACAGGCACAAACAGAAATGTTTAGGGAAGCAGCACATTTCTGTTGCTCTGACACATGGCTTGGCTCTCTTCTGCCCCCCATTGTCATGTCTTGCTCACTGCAGCCACTCAGTTGTCACGCTGGAACTCTTTGAATTCCTAAGTAGCTGAAGCACCAGATGCCTTCTGTGTTCTCTTTCCAAAAACTTCAAAAGTGCTGTTGCCAATATGCCAGACTGTTGGGTCATCACCAATAAACATCTTCCATGTAATTGGTATCTTCCCTCCAAGGTTCATTTGAATGCAGCACTGCTGAGGAATACAGATAATATGATTGAGCCATCAAAATGGTGTCCTGTTATCTTCAAGATTAAAAATTAAAGAATTGTTTGTTGTTATCCTCTCCATATACAGAAATATGGTTGACATGGCATTTCTCTTGGGCATGTAGTGCAACATATAATGGTACAATGACAACCGTATAGTGCAAAACAGGCTTCATAGTGTATTTTAACAGTTGACATAACACAACATTTTTCACAGTGATAGTACAAGTGGCTGTTTGCTATGAGGAACATGTAGTGTAAAATAAACAATGACTGAAGTAATGATGTGATAATTTTACTTTTAAAAGTGCAATGTCAATTGTAACAGTATAGTGCATCTGATTTCTAAATAAAGTGGTTTTTAGGCAACATAATGTTTATTACCATTATCATACCTAGAGGTGATGCTATTTGCTTCACAGACTTAAAATAAGCAAGAGAACAAAACCAGAAATAATACATATGTGCAGTGGAGCAAATATTTGCCATCCACCAATTCTGCAAGTTGTCCCTCTAATAAAGATGAGAGAGGTCTGTAATGTTCATCATAGCTACACTTCAACTGTGAGAGACAGAAAGTAAAAAATCACATTGTATGATTTCTAAAGAATTTATTTGTATATAGGTGCAGAAAATAAGTATTTGGCCAATAACGAAAGTTCACCTCAATACCTTCTAATGTAACCTTGGTTGGTCAAACATTCCCTGTAGGTCTTTACCAGGTTTGCACACACTGTAGCTGGTTCTTTGGCCCATTCTTCCATACAGATCTCAAGGGGTGTGATGTTTTGGGGGTGTCGCTGGGCAACACAGACTTTTTAAACTCCTCTTCAATACTCTAACTGATGGAAGGAGGTTTTTGCCCAAAATCAAAATATCAGACAACCTGTCCCCTTTGCAGAAAAGCAGCCCCAATGCATAATGTTTCCACCCCCATGCTTCACAGTGGCTATGGTGATCTTGGGATGCAACTGAGCTTTCTTCCCACACACAGTGAGTGGCGTTTATACCAAAGAGTTCCATTTTGGTCTCATCTGACCACATGACATTCTCTCAATCCTCCTCTGGATCATCCGGATGGTCTCTGGCAAACTTTAGACGGGCCAGGATATATACTGGCTTAAGCAGGATTTTAATCCATGATGACATTGTGTATTACTTATAGTAACCTTTGTTACTGTGGTCCCAGCTGTCTTCAGGTCATTGACCAGTTCACCTTGTGTAGTTCTGGAATGTTTCCTCACAGTTCTCAAGATTATTTGTAGCC